>APFE030800844.1:66484-81620 GCA_000404065.3 Pinus taeda
ACCCATTATAATTTGGATGGGGTTATAATTGATGTTAGTATTGAAATTCCTATTTCATATACCCATATAAAATTTGTTCTATATTAATAGAAAACTTGCTACTATTTTACCAAAAAAATATATTATATTAATATGTAATAGAGAACTGGAACTATAGTGTGTACATGCAAAATTAAAATATTTTAGAACTTAATATATAGTGTCCTTATCGCAATTTTTTATATTTGGAATATCACCTTCAATCTCACCTGTCAACGTCCCGTAGGATGCCACAAGATTATCAAATTCCATTATTTGTCAACATCCATATGATGCCACTGCATTACAAGGAAAGAACAATGCTATTCACATGAAAAGCACCGATGACTACGTTACGTTTTTTTTTAGGAAAAAATTTCCCAGAGAATAATTTCAAAATTGATAAGTCACGTAGTGTGTACTCAACCTATGGTAATTTCAAATTTGACGAGTCATGTAGTGTGTATCAACATTTGTTTATTGTTCATACTTTGTAGGTCTTTTTTAAAGGAGGTTGAATTTATGCACATATTTAAAAACCTATTTTAAAAAATTTATAATGATTAAATTCAGCTTCATTTTAATTTTCATTTAGGTAGAGTATGTATGTTTTTATAAATTTTAATAGTCAAATCAAAACGGAGAGAGTATGTAGATCTTTATAGACTTTAATACTCAAATCATTAGGCTAAAAATAAACCCTTATCCAATAAAATACCAATTTCATATATCAATTTTGTAAATATGTAACTTAATTATAGCTTTAAAATTTTATTTTTACTATTAATCCAATAAAAGATCAATTTCATATATCAATTTTGTAAATATGTAGCTTAATTATAACAACTTCTTTTTTTTCCAAAGAAAAAATCGAACTTTCTATCAAGGCAATAAAAAATTACATAGTATATGCAATTAAGCATTCAGAGAACTATATGTTTATCATCTAAACATAGAGTTTGATTTGAGCTAGTAAGGAAAATATATTACTTTCCCATCTCAATATGCAAATATGATCATTGAACTAGTTCCCATGCCTCTTCATAGAGGAAAACAACCCAAATAGAAATAGAATCAACAACCAATCATCCAAATCAAAAAACCAAAACTAATTGTCTCTGTTCCATAGCATAATGTATAAAAGCATATTTAAAGTCTAAGTGTCGATCATTGAAAAGCATTTAAAGAAAAAAACAAAATTGAGTACAGAAACTGATGAAATTTTGCTCTGCAAATGGCCTCAAAAGGGAGGTAGGTCCGACGCACAGATTTGTTCATCTTAGATTCTTCTATGTGCCAATAGTCCAGATCTAGTTGCACACCCACTTTAGAAAGTTGATATGATGCATTGTTCTGTTCTCTGTAAATGTGACATATAGTAATATCATTAAAAAATTGCTTAAGATATTTAGTCTCTCCTAACAAAGGAGATATAATATAATTCTAGCATCTGCTCTCACCATTGAACCATTTGATAACATTCATTGAATCCCCAAAAATCTGAACTGGAGATATTCCTAGGTGAGTGAGCCAGCAAAGAAGAAGTCTTAAGGTTTGAGGTTCCGCATAATTATTAGACCCTTCGCCCAGCCCCAACGAAGCTTTTAGGCATCTTTATGCATTTAGGTAAATCACCATCCTTGCCCCACATCTATTCCTTCGATTGGATGCTCTGTCAAAGTAAGCCCAAGGAATGTTTCCTTTTATCTGTTCCTCCCTTATCTCCTTGTTGGTTAATTCCTGAATTGGTTCAGGGATACTTTGATAAATTGCAGCACATTCGATAGCGATGTGTACTGATGAAGGAGTTTGGTCCTTAAAGATACTTCGGTTCCAGGCTAGCCAGATGACCCATGATATTATTAATGGTAAATTATGCAAGTTTCCTTTTGGAGAATCCTTCCACCAATTTTTTCATATCTCTATAGGGATTTCACCCTCCCATCTCTTACAGTTCTTTAGCAACCTCCCCGTTTCTAGCCACATTGCTTTACTGAAGGGAACTTTAGAAATAGGTGTTGTATTGATTCTTCATATTTTTTGCACAATGAACACAAGCTCGGGCCTGTCTTAGACCTCTTCTGGAGGTTCAAGTAGGGATTTTATTCCGAAGAATACACCAAAAAAACATTCTTGATTTTGCGAGACATTTAAGTTTCCAGATGTGTTTCACCCACCACTTCTAGATCCCCCATCCCTTATTTGACATAAGAAAGTTGTATCCAAATTTCGGGGAATAATTCCCTATAGGAGCATATGCCCACCTTAGCCGATCTAATCTGCCTCTCAGCCTAACATTGGATCTTGTTAGTTCCTTGGTAAATTGTTGCCACTCCTTCGTCCATTTTTTATCAAGGTTAAGGTCTGCTCCAAATAACCATGCTTGGCCCCAAATCGAGGAATGGCCAACTTTTTCAATCTAGCTTAAATGATGGATCCCTCATGTTTCAAGCTGATTGATGATGCCCGAGAAAGAGAGAAGCCTTCCTTGCATCCCACCAAGGGGTCCTTCCCTATTCTTACTTATTCTCCATTTCCAACCTGCCAGGAGAGTCCTTGCTCAATAATTTTGATAGTGTCCAAAGTTTCTTTCCAAATTACTGAGGCTTGAAAATTTTTCTTCTCCAACATTTTAATCCATTCATCCAAAGGGGTGGGGTCAATATACTTTCTTTTTACCTCTAGTGTCCACAGATTTTCCTTCTTCAATAGTCTCCATCCCAATTTTGCCGCTAAGAATTGTCCAAACGCTGTGAGATCTTTAATTACCCACTCCTTAGGCCTAGAAACTTTGTCCCATGCCACCCAGGGGAGAACTGATTCCTCTTTAGAGCTAGCCCACAAAAATATGTTGCATACTCTCCTCACCCTTTCCAAGATTCCCTTCGAAACCCAAGTAAGTGACGCCCAATATATAAGAATTGCCATTAATACCAATTTTATAAGGATTAATCTAATTGCTCTAGATAGCCATTTGAAACTCCAAGGATTGATTCAGGTTTCGATTTTAGCCACCATCCAATACCAATCCTATTTTCTATACAAGTGAGGCTTTAAATAGAACCCTAGGTATTTGAAATTGTCAACCATCTTCTTGTCTTCAAATGGCAGATCCTCTGCAATGTTTCTGGTTTCCATCCTATTGAAACCCTCCAAAATGATTGATGATTTTTCTTTATTGATGCACATACTCGTATTTTTGAGAAACATATCTAATATTAGCTTTAGAGCCTTTGTTTCATTCTTACTACCATTACTAAACATAAGGATATTATCCACAAACAACAAGTGAGTTATATATAGATTGACTTCCATTTCTACTTCTTGTATGTCTCATCTTCTCCTTGCTTCTAGTATCATTTGACTAAGGCCTTCTACTTCGAACAGGAAGAGAAGGAGAGATAGAGGGCATCCTTGTCGCAATCCTCTTTGAATCTGGAAGAAGGGGGTAGCTGCCCCATTTATCAGTGTAGAAAAACTAACATGTTCAAACATACCATAATCCAACTTATAAATCCATTATAGAATCCCAAGTGAGTCAACATCATTCGTAAATACAACCAACTAAGATGATCATATGCTTTAGAGAGGTATATTTTCACTACAACGCCTTTCCTTTTTCCTTTTTTTGATGTTGTGGATGGCTTCCTAAGCCACTCCTACATCTTCACAAATTTGTCTACCATCTAGGAACCCAAATTGTTCTTTTGAAATATTCCTTGAAAGGATTGGTTTCAATCTAACAACAATGACTTTGGCAAGTATTTTGTAAATGTAGTTACATAATGATATTGGCCTAAAGTCCTCAAAAGATGAATGGTCCTCCTTTTGTTGGATTAGGGCTATGAATGTGGAGTTGAAAGGTTCATAGATTGCCCATTTTATCCTAGATTCTTCGACCACATCAGTCAGTTCATTCCCTATGATTTCAAATAAGTGTTGAAAGAGCTCCACATTCCATCCATCTAGGCCAGGGCTCTTATCCTTTTGCATCAAATTTAAGATTTTTTCAACTTCCCCTCTAGAGACTTCCCCCATAAGGGCTTCATTTCCTCCTCTCCCAGATACCTTGGGAAAAATTGAGTTGTTCTTACCACCTCCACTATTAACACTTCTGAGGGAGATTTGAAGAGGATTTTGAAATGACTCCTCCCCATCAATGACAACTCCTCAAAAGATTTAGCCTGCCTTCCATCCTCTGATTTGAAGGACCAAATAGTATTTGAATTTTTCCTTCCTTTTGCATAATTTTGAAAACAAATTGAGTTTTAATCCCCAGCCCTCAGCCATATTTCCCTGCTTTTAACTCCCCATTGTTCTTCTCTTGATGAAAGAATATTCCTACACTTCAACTCCAGCGTTTTGATCCTATCTCTTTTGCCTTTTGTTTCATATCCATCTTCTTCCAGACTTTCAAGTTGGTCAAGTTCCAATCCTAACTATTTTGGGTCTTATTCCTCTTTAACTTTCTTCTCTCTATCCCATTCGATTGTTGCCTTCTTTAATCGTTTCAAGTTTTCCCTGAAGCAGAAATCTTTTCCTCACTCTCTTGGATCCACTGGTATCCACGTTTTTCTAAACAAAATGTTATAATATTCCTCCATTAGATAGGATGGATTAAATTTGAAAGGAGTCGCCGGATTCTATTTGGCCCTTTCGTTTCGAGGAGAACTGGTAAATGATCAGAGACGCCTGCTTCTCCTACCCAATGTCAAAAAAGAGGGATCTTAGCCACAACTTCCTCTCTCATAAGAAACATGTCCAGCCTCTTTGCCACCCTATCTTCCCCTGTTCTCCTGTTCCTTTAGGTAGGTATTGGTTTCAACAAGTTTATATCCATCAACTTCCTTTCTTTGATTTTATTGAAAGAAAACTCAGAAAGAGAGTCAACATGAGTTGATGGTCCCCATGTTTCAGATATTCCCAGAGAGAAATTAAGATCCCCCCAATCACCAAGTTTGGATTTTCCATAAAGGACTTTGAGAACAATTTATTCCAATATGAGACCCTATCCTGACAGGGTCCATAGATGTTAAGGATAATAATATTTGAACAAAGATCCAGTTAATAGAATTCTACTCCTAGGGCTTGGTCCAAACCCCATGAAGTAAGGATCTTTAGCCTTCCCTCCTTCACTCCAGTTGCCAACCCCCCCGAAATCCGCCCTTGGCATCCAATGCCTGGAAATGCCAGCCAGGCAATATTTTCAAAAGAGCTTTGGTAACCTTTGCTCCAACACCTAGTGTCTCTTGCAGTAGAACCACATTTGGATTGTAATTATTAATCAATGCTTTCAAAGCTATTTTTTTAGGAGCACTGGCTAAACCTCTACAATTGAAAGACATAATAATCATTGAGGAACCAAGGGTGGATTCTACGCTGCTATAAGCACCCCTAAAATGGATAGTTGCTTACCATCCTCTATGTCAATCATGGCTCTCTGTTGGGCCTTGGATAAGTTTTATTTCCTCCCTCTAGTTTTATGGGCCCCCTCAGTAATAGTCTACATGCCCAAACCTCCCACAACCTCCCAAGGAGGGGTTTTTTTATTATCATGGGGTCTGACATTGTAGTAAGGGTTAAAAGGGTGAGTTACAACCAAAGCATCGACCTCATCACTCATCCCAGGACTTCGGTTCAGATGAATTGTGGGGATTGTGGTGATTATACTATCCAATTGCTCAATTACACTGTTAACATGCATATTAACTAGATTCATTTGCCTGGAGGGATTAGACATGGATAATGAATTAAGCAAAGATTGCAAAGGTGAATTGAGAGAGGGGTTAGGATCGTGAGATATACCCTTTGGATGAAGAGTTGGACCCCTTCCATCTCCTTCTACTGACACTGGTCTAGTCATATCCTCCTATTGCTAATGAATTCTGATTGGAATTTCCTCCTCCCAGACTTCCATTTTCTCCATTGTATCCTCCTGCATTTTATCCACTTCCATTTGATCCTCACCTGATCCCGGGGTATCCTTGTTTCTAATCTTCTCCCCATCTAAATATTTCCCTCCCCCTTCCTTTCTCTACCTCTTTCTTCGTCTAAACCCCAACAAACATTCCCTTGCCAAGTGTCCATATTTATGGAAATGATGACAACAAAAGGGGAGGTGTTTATAGTCTAACATATCAATATAAATAAAGTCCTTATATTTTAAATTGATTTCTTCCGCGAGCCCTTCTCGAGGGTTTAGACTTACCAAAATTCTAGGCATCCCTTTATCTATGGTTTGTAAGAAGTACATATCAGCTTCCAGGAATCAACCCAGATGATTCCCAATTTCCCTGAATATTGAATCAAACCATAGAAAAGGAGGGAGCCAAGTCATTAGAACCCACACCGGGGATTCATCTACCTTTTCTCTTTGTGCATCAAACATAGGGTTCCATTTTTTAAATAAGATCGGATGTCTCCCGAAACACCAATTCCTTCCCAAAACTCATTCCACAGTTTTTGTCTTATTGAATTTTATGATAAACCATCCCTTAGCAAGAGATGAGACCTCAAATGACTTATACGACACCTCCTGCCAGTTTTTCACTATCCATTCTTGTATATAGTTGGCGGTGTGCTTCTTTCCTTTTGCCTGGCCAACTAGTGTTAATTCTGAGACCTCCATGGCATCATCAATTTGTACGTCCATCCCAAGGACCAGATTCATAACTGCCTCAGTATTCTTTATTATCATGTGTTTTTTCCGCTTTTCCCCAGTCTCCATGTTCCTCCTCCATTTCCCCATACCCAAAATAGTTTCTTTCACATTGACTGTGTCTTCCTGGAGCGTTTCAGGATGCCCCTCCTTCCTAAAGATTCTGAGACTATCGAAGTTTCCTTCTTCATCTTGAGTTGTCTTCCTATTCCTCAAATATGGCTCCTTTCCTCTTGTTACCCCTTCCACCTCCAGATAACACTCCCTTCCTTCCACAGATATAGGGTCTTCACCTCCACCTACATTCCTGAAACCTTCCCTTCCTCCTCCTCCCACCTTCTAGGCACTAGACTATGCCTCCCCTTGACCTAAAAGCTCAGCTATGCCCGCACTTGCAAATGGTTCATAAGGAAGATTTTTTATTCTACTTACATTAAGAGGGCTTCTACATGAGCAAATAATATCCAGCCAAAACCCTTTCCCACCCTCTTCCTGCTCCAACTCTTCCACGTGGAAGGATCTCAGACCTTCCTAACCCTTGTAACCACAACTAATAACAATGTCTTCTAAGCATGTAGAATAAAATTCCTTAGGCAAGGAAAAGTGTTAGTTACTTAGAGAACCGCATTTCCCGCCGCACAGTGCCCAAGTAGTAAAGGTGTCTGCCTCCCTTCTAGCTCCCGCCCTTCCCAGTTCTCCAAGTAAGACAAACCTAGGCTTTCCTCCAAGAGACCTAGAGATTTACCCTATTTTTGACCCGCGCCCGAACCACCTTTATTCCTTCTCGTCAGTCTAGCTGCATGAATATACCTCTCGATTTTTTGATTCGCTACCTCCAGCCCCCAAACCGACATAATTTCCTCAAGTTCAAGGTCCAGGTCAACCACTTCCCTTTATTTAACCATCTTCCACCCTGTAGACTATTGTTTTAAATTTCCCACAAAATCTGGCTTCCTGAGCTACAATAGAGGGAATGTGCAGATGGTTGGAGACGACAGTGCAACGAAAAACCAAAATGTGAACAGTTACCTTGTCCTCCATCTCCTGGTCTCCCCTAAGCCCCGTTGGCATCGTTCCCGAGACATCAACCCCAATGCATGTCTGTTGCCATCTGCCTCCCCTTTCCTAACAAATGCTCCCATCCCAAGTGTGAGCTAGCCATACTCGTCACTTCCCCTGTCACTGTCTAGAATATGTGAAAACCCTTGCCATGGATAGGGTTTCAAGCTCCCGCTAGGGTTTTATCCCCTTCACTTTCTCCAAGGCTCCAATCTTGTAATTGAGAAACCTTTTAATTTTATTATTATTAATAACATTATGTTTTCTGAGGGAAAAATCGTAATTTCCATTTATAGAAAATGAAAGTTACATGATGTAGACATTTTTCATCTTTTGAATTACAAAAAATAATCAAAATATAACAATTAAATTATTCAAATTTCACAGCCAAAACTTGTGATTTAGACTAAAATATTTAAAAGCTATGCAGATTTCACAACTCAAACTTATGATTTAGATCATATAGACTACAGTATTTAGATTTTATCGACTACATAGAAGATCAGAGTCCTTCCCTGTGTTTTGGGTTCACACAAGTTAAATTAGAGCTAGGTAGAGAATTGGACATAGATATATTTTAGACCATAAGGCAATTGGCAGACAAAAGTAAACATTTTTTTGTAACTGTTTCATTTATGATACTCTTGTAGATGTGTTCTAATCGTTAAGTGGGGAGGTTAGGTCCTCATAGGTCTTGTGGTCTAATCCATGACAAAACTATATATGCGTGTTTAATAAATGGAAGACTACACTATTTAATAAACTTGAAATAACATATATAAATACAACTATTTTTTAATAAATGGTAGTCCTTTTTAAAAAGAAAGACTACACTACTTAATAAACTTGAAATAACAGATATAAATACAACTACTTTTTAATAAATGCTAGTACTTTTTTCTTTTGAAAAAAGACAAGACTACACTATTTAACAAGGTCGCATAGCTTGCACAGCTTAGTTTACTTGTTGAACTTTGAAATGTATGAACCAACTGCAACAATTGAACACGGTCTACATTGTAGATACTCTTGGTTAGTGTAAATATACTTAAATTAGAGTAAAAAACAAAACTTTCATTGAGGGTGATTGAGAGAGATGTAATCATAATAATAGGCAAAGTATAAGTAAATTGGATCGTTTGTAAGGCACGACAAATCAGGTAAATCCAAAGTTGCAATAAAGGGTAACTGACGGTTAGGGTCGCGAAAACCTTGTGTAATGAGACCAACTCCAGGAGGAGGATATCCATGATAACCTAGAATCGGATTTGCATTAGGAATGTTATAACCTCCCGGGAAACCAAGATTAACTAGACCAAACTCGGATTGTTGAGGTTGTTGATAGGTATAGCTAGGGTATGGTTGATACTGATAAACTAGGTTTTGTACAGTAGGACTGAATTGATATTGTCCCTGGTATGGTTGACTTGTGGTAATTGTACTTGGACCAGCTTGTCCTGCAGCCATCTGGACCGAAGTCTGAATTGTAGGTCCTGACTGTGGTAAAGAGGCTTGAGGAGTTTTCACTGATGCAGGGATAGTAGAAACCAGAGCTACAGATACACCAGAAACATGTGTGGTAGGTTGAACAGAAATTGTAGCAGTTGCAGCAGTAGTTCGAGGCGGAGTCTGAGGTGAGCTAGGTCCAGGCTGCTGAACTAAACCAAGTGCAGAGGTTTGAACCATAGGTTGGACAGGTTGTTGGGTTGGACCAGAAACCAAAGGTTGTCCAGGTTGACTTGATAACTGCACATTAGGTTGCAAAGTTTATTGAGTTTGAGACGGATCCCACACCATATTCATTCTGGGACCCATAAAAGGTTGTGCATATGGAGGACCATAACCTGGTTGAATGTAGGGATGATAATTAGGAGGTACATTTCCAGCTCCTTGTAAAAATGATTGACCAGAAGACAATCGGAAACCTTGAGTTGGGTACTAACCTTGAGGTTGATAACCTTGAGGCATGTACTAAGCATCCTGAGGAATATACTGAGTCTGGGGTTGACCTTGGGGTATGTACTATCCTGAAGGTTGAAAACCTTGAGGTAGCCCTCCAGGTGGAAACTGACTACCTTGGGGTTGCCCCCCAGGTGGTAACTGACTACCTTGCCCCCCAGGCGGTAACTGACTACCTTGAGGTTGAGGATTTGGAATACTACCAGATATCATAAAAATCTACTCTACGTTCAACGTTTTAGATCCATTATTACCAGGTGATAATTGATGTTCATTTGGTCGAGGAGTTGCTCTTGAAAAAGTACTAGAAAGTGACTGGTACCCCAAAGGAATAGTAGGAACTCCATATAAAAATGTTTCCGGTGATTGGGAAAACATAGATGACTATCTTGACATGATCGGTTAAGGATAATAACCTCTTGGTGTAGGATGAAAATAATCGCACGCAAATAAAGAAAATTTCAATAAAAGCACCTAAAGTCTCTAAAGAAACAAACAACTGAATCACACGCCTAAAAAATCTAAGAGTTCAAACCACACGCAAACACTAACTTCCCGTACTAAAAACACTAGTTGGTGATGAAATCCAACATCGTAGAATTTTAATACAAAAAGGGCGGTTGGAACAGTTACCCCGACAACCTACTTAATGAAACAGACTGGCACAAGTTTCTTCACAAAACCATCTCGAGTGAAGAGAAACCCCCAGAGAGTCCAAGTGAGTCTAGTCGACATCTGCTCCAGGTATAGTGAGACCCGTCCTTCATCGTCACCTTAGGAAATAATCTTAAGTTTATGGACACTAAGGTTACCAACAACAACAAATACAACTAGGGGAATAGTCTACAATCCGATCTACACGCAAGGGTAGAGTAATAAAGCTTAATACCCTTGAAGGCTCCTCGACATGATCAATCTGAGGTTTACCAACAAGTGACCCCACGCTCCTTGACAATGGTTAATCTGAGGTTTACCATTTATAATACGCGCAAATCTTCTATCTTTCCCACTGAAACAGACTTGATTGTCTCAAAGGTTCGGACATGATCTTGTGATTGACTCCTTTAAGAGAAGCTTCCCAGAATGTATCAATTACAGATGGATTTATTTCCTACCGCAAGATATAGCTACCTATTTGTTTTAACTATCCTAGAGAGTTAATTACTCCATACACCAAGATACTAGCCTAAGCTATATTGGTGATAAGAGCCCTAGAAATAAAAAAGATTACTAGATCAATTTTAATTAAGCATTGCTTTTATGGGTTGTTATTTATGTCAATAGGTATGGAAATGAAACTTTGATGATGTGAAGACTCGACTCCAAAAATACTAAAAAATGCACCTAAAATGATAAGCAATTCGTTTTTCTTTCAATGAAATTCTAGCTAAAAGAAAGAGTTCGAGAATGCAATTCTTTAAGAAACAATTCTTTCTTTTAACATGGAAATGGAAAGAAAATCTTTTTGTCTTTTTCAATAAGAACTCAAAACAAGACTACTAATTATTCTCACAATAAATCCCTTTCCTTTTTCAAAACTTGAAACTACAAAAAACAATTTTCTTCAAAAGAGATCTACAAGTTCTAGAAAACACTCAACACTACAAAAACTAATCTTGAGATCTAAAAACTTCTAAAAACCTAATTGATTAAAAGTTTCAATTCTTTTTTAGGACATTTTACTTAGTTGTTCAGTAAACTAAGGATTCATTTGTTCAGAACAACAAATCAATCAAAAGGCATCCAGATATGTTTTCTTTTGGAAAAATGAAATTCAAAACTTATAGCAAAGTTTGTTCAAAGATTTGCAACGAGAAAACTAAATGTGTTTCTCACAAAGGATAGATTTCACAACCAAGTTAGACTCATCAAGAAGACAAAAAGACACCAGGGTAATCTAAGGTTTCTCAAGCTTCTGATCTTTGAGTCACTACAGAGACCAAGTGAAAACCATTCCAGGCATGCAAAACTTCTAGAAAATCATCTATTCAAAAATACCATCAGAACTCACTCACAAGAGATTTTTGACAGAAAGAATGCAGATCTAGGTAGACACTAAAAACCCTAAATGAAACCTAAACTTAACTAGAAGAAAACATTTTAGGTTTTTCAAAAAAAATTACAGGGTCCGCAGGCTTCCAAAAGAAACAGGTGTGGTACCGCTCTGTGTGCTAAAGGAAGAGTGCGGATATGCCTGCTCTGTCTGTAAATAGAAAGTGCGGTCCCTTGAAAACTTCGAAAAAAACAAAAAATAATCCAAATTCTAAAAACTACCCAATCCAACTAACATCAATCAAAAACCAGAAACAAAAACAAGTTTCTCAAGTCAAAGACAAAGGAAAACCAAAAACCAAATTCAATTCCCCAGTGAAGTCACCAATTTGTTGGCCGGATAAATCGATCTTGTAGACAAGACCGATATCCCTAGTATCAAAAGATAGTCTAGCAACAAACAGACAAACAAATCTATCTTTTTCTAAACATATGTGATTCATAAAAAAAAACTATAGAGGTGTTAAGACATTAAGGACCTACCTTAATTCCAACGCTAATTTGTAGCAGCCATCCTTCAACCGTTCGAAAGAGTTTCCTTTTGAGAACCTACGATCACAAACAAGAAAACATCAAATAGCACTTGCATAGCTAATATCATAAATCATGTCCATTATGGTGATCAAGGAATCCATAAAATAAACCATACATCAATAGCTTATTGAGAAAAACAAACTTATTTGTATTAACTTTGAAGTAGAAGAACCTTATAGCCTTTTCAACCTTTATGTTGAACAAGCTCTTCCTGGGGTCCAAAACAGGAATTTCCTTTATTTTGACATGCCTTGCACTTCTCCAAATGAGATCTTAGAGGTATGTAATCTCTCCTCATAAAAACTAAACTAAGAAAACTAAGTTCCAGCAGCATTTCACCTAAAAGATATTCAACTTTTTTAACCTCCCAAATAACCAGCCTAATGCTTCATTTTATAGTGCAGAGGAGGAGGTTACAGGTCCACCTATGAAGGGATAGAGTCCTCCTTCAAAGGGATAAGCTCCTCACATCAAGGGGTTAGCTTCTTAAGGTATGGGATGCATGAACCTTAAGGGAGCGAACTTGCCACCTCAAGGTTCCTTCTAGAAACTTCTAGAAATGACTCAAAGTGAGTTTTTTAGAATATACTTGCGCCTTTTTAACTCTTACAGGGGTCCGCACCCATAACACAGAGACAGAGCGGTTAGGTGCGCAGGAGACATGACCATCAGGTGCGGGACCAAAGGTAATGCAAAGAGAAAGTGCCGAACCAGAGTTTTAGAGACTTTTAAGGGATTTCTATTATTTTCAAGGCTTGATATGAGGAACAACGACCAACTAGAGGAACGATGATGCCACTTCAAGTGAAGAAGTGGATGTTACCATTTATCGGTAGCTCGTGGGTTCACTGATGTATTTTGTGAACACATGACCAAATATGTGCTATTCAGTCAAGCAGCTAAGCCAATCTATGGTTAGGCCAACTAAATTATTTTGGAAAGGAAACAAAGCATGTTTTACAGTACCTCAAAGGCACTACCAAGTTTGGACTGTGGTATAAATGGACAGAGGGAGTGAAGTTGTGTGGCTTCACAAATGCAGATTAGGTAGGGAGTCCATCCAACTGAAAGACTACATTAAGTGGAATTTTCAATTTTGGGTTTGCAGTTGTTTCCTGGTACAACAGGAAGCAAATATTTGTGGCATTGAGCTTGAAAGAAGCAAAATACATGGTTGCAAGTCAAGCAACATGTGAGGCAATTTGAATGAGAAAGATACTTGTGGGACTATTTGGTTAGATGATGGATCCAAATGTGATAATCAAAGTTGCATCAAGCTCTTTGAGAGTCTTGTATTTCACGATTGATCCAAGCATATGAATATTCAGTATCACCATTTATGGGACTGTGCACAGAGATAGATAATGTTGCTACATTACATTCCTACAAAGGAACAAGATGCTGACTTTTTGACAAAGGATTTGTCAAGAGGGAAGTTTGAGTTCCATAGGTGCAGGATAGAGGTGGTTGATAATCCCTTTCTTGCTGAGAGGGAGTGTTGGAAATGCAACAAGAAAGTCTCAATTTGATTTAGCATAGGCCAAATTGAGAAAATTTGAATTTCCACATCAACAAACCTAGATGTAGTTAACTTGTGTGACATCATTGGCTCTTGTCACTCAGTCAACTTAGTAAATTCAAGATAAAGGAGTTCGAGTTCAGTTAAGCATGTGTGATTGCAAATTTGTAGCAATCAAGGTCAATTGTTTCAAGTTGTTTTCAGTTAAACTAGTTCTAACTATTGTTAGAACTAATGGAAGGTTAGTTGTGCATTGGGACAACATTGTAACTCAGTGATCATCCAATTAATTGATCAATCAACCCAAAATAGATAGTGCATTTAGAGAATTCAAGTTCCCCAGCCATGGTGGATATTCTTTAAAATATTCAAATCATGACCAAATTATAAATCCCCAAAAAAACCTATAAACAGTTACATTTTAATTTTGGATTTTTAACACCTGAGCATTAATTCTTGAGATTTAATGAGCAAAATTCATTTTAAAAGAATTAAAATTAGTTGCATTTTAATTTTGGATTTTTAACACTTGAGCATTAATTCTTGAGATTTAATGAGCAAAATTCATTTAAAAAGAATTAAAATTCCATGAAGTGTTATCATCATCATTAATGTGTAAAAGTAAAATAAGTCTAAATTTACTAAAATTGTATGTAGCAAAAACTTTAAATTTACCAAATACATGATTTCAAATTCAATTATCTCAATCACTATTATCTATGGCTTAATGATTTTGAACATTTAACTTTAATTCCTTAGAATGTTCAAAGCAGCCTAAATCCATCTTGATTTCCCATGTATTAAGACTGAGAGCGATCAAATCTCTTGAGATGCAAATCTTTTTTAGAGTGAAAAGAGTCCATTTTGATTTCCGATCTACTAAGTACCTAGAGCTATCAAATCTCTTGAGATGCAAATCTTTTTTAGAGTGAAAAGAGATTTGATCTACTAAGTACCTAGAGCCATCAAATCCCTTGAGATGCAAATCATTTTTAGAGTGAAAACAGATTTGATCACTCTCGGCCCTTGGTAGATCCAAAGTTTAGGTGGATCTAGGTTGGTTTAATTCCCCCCTTTAAATAGGCTATATCCCACATGAATACCATGGGTCAATATCACAGGTTCTCAATACCATGAGCTTTTTTTTTTTTTTATAGGATTATTTTTGTATGGAGTTAAGCTTCAAATCCCGAGATGGGTACACATAGTTCTCCAAAAGTATTCATCAACAACAAAAATTATTTTTATTTTTTTGTTTTATTTTGCTTGATTTAAAAGATTTGTATTACATTACATTAATCTTTTTATTTAATTTAATTTTGATCTATTTATTTATT
>APFE030800844.1:82007-93051 GCA_000404065.3 Pinus taeda
AATAAGATATATACCAATTATAATTTGGATGATATAGGGTTATAATTGATGTTAGTATTGAAATTCCTATTTCATATACCCATATAAAATTTGTTCTATTTTACCAAAAAAATATATTATATTAATATGTAATAGAGAACTGGAAGTATAGTGTGTACATGCAAAATTAAAATATTTTAGAACTTAATATATAATGTCCTTATCGCAATTTTTTATATTTGGAATATCACCTTCAATCTCACCTGTCAACATCCATATGATGCCACTACATTACCAAATTCCAATGAAGGAAAGCACAATGCTATTCACACGAAAAGCACCGATGACTACGTTACGTTTTTTTTCGGAAAAAAAATTCCAGGCGAATAATTTCAAAATTGACGAGTCACGTAGCGTGTAGTCAACCTATGTTAATTTCAAATTTGACGAGTCATGTAATGTGTATCAACATTTGTTTATTGTTCATACTTTGTAGGGTTTCAAATTTGACGAGTCATGTAATGTGTATCAACATTTGTTTATTGTTCATACTTTGTAGGGTTTTTTTAAGAAGGTTGAATCTATCCAGATATTTAAAAACGTATTTTAAATAATTTAAATTTATAATGATTAAATTCAGCTTCATCTTAATTTCATTTAGGTAGAGTATATATGTTTTTATAAATTTTAATAATCAAATCAAAACGCAAAGAGTATGTAGATTTTTGTAGGCTTTAATATTCGGCTAAAAATAAACTCTTATTCAATAAAATACCAATTTCATAAATATGTAACTTAATTATAGTTTTAAAATTTTATTTTTAATATTAACCCAATAAAGGATCAATTTCATATATTAATTTTGTAAATATGTAGCTTAATTATAACTTCTTTTTTTTCCAAAGAAAAAATCAAACTTTCTATTAAGGCAATAAAAAGTTACATAGTATATGCAGTTAAACATTCAAAGAACTATATGTTTATCATCTAAACATAGAGTTTGATTTGAGCTGGTAAACAAAAGATATTACTTTCCCATCTCAATATGCAAATATGATCATTAAACCAGTTCCCATGCCTCCTCATAGAGGAAAACAACCCAAACAGGAATAGAATCAGCAGCCAATCATCCAAATCAAAAAACCAAAGCTAATTGTCTTTGTTCCATAGCATAATGTATAAAAACATATTTAAAGTCTAAGTGTCCATCATTGAAAAGCATTTAAACAAAAAAACAAAATTGACCACATAAACTAATTAAATTTTGCTCTGTAAACGGCCTCAAAAGGGAGGTAGGTCCGACACACATATTTGTTCATCTTCAGATTCTTCTATGCGCCAATAGTCCAGATCTAGTTGCACACCCACTTTAGAAAGTCGATATGATGCATTATTTTGTTCCCTGTAATTGTGACATATAGTAATATCATTAAAAAATTGCTTAAGATATTTAGTTTCTTCTAACAAAGGAGATAGAATATAATTCTAACATCTGCTCTCACCATTGAACCATTTGATAACATTCATTGAATCCCCAAAAATTTGAACCGAAGATATTCCTAGGTGAGTGAGCCAACAAAGAAGAAGTCTTAAGGTTTGAAGTTCCGCATAATTATTAGACCCTTCACCCAGCCCCACCGAAGCTTTTAGGTATCTTTATGCATTTAGGTGAATCACCATGCCTGCCCCGCATCTATTCCTTCGATTGGATGCTCTGTCAAAGTAAGCCCAAGGAATGTTTCCTTTTATCTGTTCCTCCCTTATCTCCCTATTGGTTAATTCCCGAATTGGTTCAGGGATACTCTCATAAATTGCAGCACATTCGATAGCAATGTGCACTGATGAAGGGGTCTGGTCCTTAAAGATACTTCGGTTCTGGGCTAGCCAGATGACCCATGATATTATTAATGGTAAATTACGCAAGTTTCCTTTCGGAGAATCCTTCCACCAATTTTTCCATATCTCTATAGGGATTTCACCCTCCCATCTCTTACCGTTCTTTAGCAACCTCCCCGTTTCTAGCCACATTGCTTTACTGAAGGGGCACTTTAGAAATAGGTGTTGTATTGATTCTTCATCTTTTTTGCACAATGAACACCAGCTCGGGCTCATCTTAGACCTCTTCTGGAGGTTGTCCTAAGTAGGGACTTTATTCCAAAGAATACACGAGAAAAACATTCTTGATTTTGTGAGACATTTAAGCTTCCAGATGTGTTTCACCCACCACTCCTGGATCCCCCATCCCTTATTTGACATAAGAAAGTTGTATCCAAATTTTGGGGAATAATTCCCTATAGGATCATATGCCCACCTTAGCCAATCTGGTCTGTCTCTGAGCCAAACATTGGATCTTGTCAGTTACCTAGTAAATTGTTGCCATTCCTCCATCCATTACTGATCAAGGTTAAGGTCTGCTCTAGATAACCATGCTTGGCCCCAAATCAAGGAATGGCCAACTTTTTCAATCTAGCTTAAATGATGGATCCCTCTTGTTTCAAGTTGATTGATGATGCCCGAGAAAAAGAGAAGCCTTCGTTGCATCCCACCAAGGGGTCCTTCCCTATTCTTACTTGTTCTCCATTTCCAACCTGCCAGGAGAGTCCTTGCTCAATAATTTTGATAGTGTCCAGAGTTTCTTTCCAAACTACTGAGGCTTGAAAATTTTTCTTATCTGGCATTTTAATCCATTCATCCAAAGGGGTGGGTTCAATATACTTTCTTTTTACCACTAGTGTCCACAGATTTTCCTTCTTCAATAGTCTCCATCCCAATTTTGCTACTAAGAATTGTCCAAACGCTGTGAGATATTTAATACCCCACTCACCCCACTCCTTAGGCCTAGAAACCTTGTCCCATGCCACCCAGGGGAGAACTGGTTCCTCTTTAGAGCTAGCCCACAAAAATCTGTTGCATACTTTCCTCACCCTTTCCAAGATTCCCTTCGAAACCCAAGTAAGTGCTGCCCAATATATAGGAATTGCCATTAATACCAATTTTATAAGGATTAATCTACTTGCTCTAGATAGCCATTTGAAACTCCAATTATTGATTTGGGTTTCGATTTTAGCCACCATCCAATACCAATCCTGTTTTCTATACGAGTGAGGCTTTAAATAGAACCATAGGTATTTGAAATTGTCAACCATATTCTTGTCTTCAAATGGCAAATCCTCTGCAATGTTTCTGGTTTCCATCCTATTGAAACCCTCCAGAATGATTGATGATTTTTCTTTATTAATGCACATACTCGTAGCTTTGAGAAACATATCTAATATTAGCTTTAGAGCCTTTGTTTCATTCCTGCTACCATTACTGAACATAAGGATATCGTCCACAAACAACAAGTGAGTTATATATAGATTGACTTCCACTTCTACTCCTTGTATGTCTCATATTCTCCTTGCTTCTAGTATCATTTGACTAAGGCCTTTTGCTTCTAACAGGAAGAGAAGGGGAGATAGAGGGCATCCTTGTCACAATCCTCTTTGAGTCTGGAAGAAGGGGGTAGTCGCCCCATTGATCAGTATAGAAAAACTAACATTGTTCAAACATCCCATAATCCAATTTATAAATCCATTATGGAATCCCAAGTGAGTCAACATCATTCGTAAATACAACCAACTAAGATGATCATATGCTTTAGAGAGGTATATTTTCACTATAATGCCTTTCCTTTTTCTTTTTTTGATGTTGTGGATGGTTTCCTAAGCCACTCCTACAGCTTCACGAATTTCTCTGCCATCTAGGAACCCAAATTATTCTTTTGAAATATTCCTTGAAAGGATTGGTTTCAATCTAACAACAATGACTTTGGAAATTATCTTGTAAATGTAGTTACATAATGATATTGGCCTAAAGTCCTCAAAAGATGAAGGGTCCTCCTTTTTTTGGATTAGGGCTATGAATGTGGAGTTGAAAGGTTCATAGATCACCCATTTTATCCTAGATCCTTTGACCACCTCAGACAGTTCATTCCCTATGATTTCAAATAAGCATTGAAAGAGCTCCACATTCCATCCATCTAGGCCAGGGCTCTTATCCTTTTACATCAAATTTAAGATTATTTCAACTTCCCCTCTAGAGACTTCCCCCATAAGGGCTTCATTTTCCTCCACTCCCAGATACCTTGGGAAAAATTGAGTTGTTCTTACCACCTCCACTATTGACACTTCTGAGGGAGCTTTGAAGAGGATTTTGAAATGACTCCTCCCCATTAATGACAACTCCTCAAAAGATTTGTCCTAAGTAGGGACTTTATTCCAAAGAATACACGAGAAAAACATTCTTGATTTTGTGAGACATTTAAGCTTCCAGATGTGTTTCACCCACCACTCCTGGATCCCCCATCCCTTATTTGACATAAGAAAGTTGTATCCAAATTTTGGGGAATAATTCCCTATAGGATCATATGCCCACCTTAGCCAATCTGGTCTGTCTCTGAGCCAAACATTGGATCTTGTCAGTTACCTAGTAAATTGTTGCCATTCCTCCATCCATTACTGATCAAGGTTAAGGTCTGCTCTAGATAACCATGCTTGGCCCCAAATCAAGGAATGGCCAACTTTTTCAATCTAGCTTAAATGATGGATCCCTCTTGTTTCAAGTTGATTGATGATGCCCGAGAAAAAGAGAAGCCTTCGTTGCATCCCACCAAGGGGTCCTTCCCTATTCTTACTTGTTCTCCATTTCCAACCTGCCAGGAGAGTCCTTGCTCAATAATTTTGATAGTGTCCAGAGTTTCTTTCCAAACTACTGAGGCTTGAAAATTTTTCTTATCTGGCATTTTAATCCATTCATCCAAAGGGGTGGGTTCAATATACTTTCTTTTTACCACTAGTGTCCACAGATTTTCCTTCTTCAATAGTCTCCATCCCAATTTTGCTACTAAGAATTGTCCAAACGCTGTGAGATATTTAATACCCCACTCACCCCACTCCTTAGGCCTAGAAACCTTGTCCCATGCCACCCAGGGGAGAACTGGTTCCTCTTTAGAGCTAGCCCACAAAAATCTGTTGCATACTTTCCTCACCCTTTCCAAGATTCCCTTCGAAACCCAAGTAAGTGCTGCCCAATATATAGGAATTGCCATTAATACCAATTTTATAAGGATTAATCTACTTGCTCTAGATAGCCATTTGAAACTCCAATTATTGATTTGGGTTTCGAATTTAGCCACCATCCAATACCAATCCTGTTTTCTATACGAGTGAGGCTTTAAATAGAACCATAGGTATTTGAAACTGTCAACCATATTCGTGTCTTCAAATGGCAAATCCTCTGCAATGTTTCTGGTTTCCATCCTATTGAAACCCTCCAGAATGATTGATGATTTTTCTTTATTAATGCACATACTTGTAGCTTTGAGAAACATATCTAATATTAGCTTTAGAGCCTTTGTTTCATTCCTACTACCATTACTGAACATAAGGATATCGTCCACAAACAACAAGTGAGTTATATATAGATTGACTTCCACTTCTACTCCTTGTATGTCTCATATTCTCCTTGCTTCTAGTATCATTTGACTAAGGCCTTTTGCTTCTAACAGGAAGAGAAGGGGAGATAGAGGGCATCCTTGTCACAATCCTCTTTGAGTCTGGAAGAAGGGGGTAGTCGCCCCATTGATCAGTATAGAAAAACTAACATTGTTCAAACATCCCATAATCCAATTTATAAATCCATTATGGAATCCCAAGTGAGTCAACATCATTCGTAAATACAACCAACTAAGATGATCATATGCTTTAGAGAGGTATATTTTCACTATAATGCCTTTCCTTTTTCTTTTTTTGATGTTGTGGATGGTTTCCTAAGCCACTCCTACAGCTTCACGAATTTCTCTGCCATCTAGGAACCCAAATTATTCTTTTGAAATATTCCTTGAAAGGATTGGTTTCAATCTAACAACAATGACTTTGGAAATTATCTTGTAAATGTAGTTACATAATGATATTGGCCTAAAGTCCTCAAAAGATGAAGGGTCCTCCTTTTTTTGGATTAGGGCTATGAATGTGGAGTTGAAAGGTTCATAGATCACCCATTTTATCCTAGATCCTTTGACCACCTCAGACAGATCATTCCCTATGATTTCAAATAAGCATTTAAAGAGCTCCACATTCCATCCATCTAGGCCAGGGCTCTTATCCTTTTACATCAAATTTAAGATTATTTCAACTTCCCCTCTAGAGACTTCCCCCATAAGGGCTTCATTTTCCTCCACTCCCAGATACCTTGGGAAAAATTGAGTTGTTCTTACCACCTCCACTATTGACACTTCTGAGGGAGCTTTGAAGAGGATTTTGAAATGACTCCTCCCCATTAATGACAACTCCTCAAAAGATTTGGCCTGCCTTCCATCCTCTGATTTTAAGGACCAAATAATATTTGAATTTTTCCTTCCTTTTGCATAATTTTGAAAAAAAATTGAGTTTAAATCCCCAACCCTCAACCATATTTCCCTGCTTTTAAGTCTCCATTGTTCTTCTCTTGATGAAATAATATTCCTACATTTCAACTCTAGAATTTTGATCCTATCTCTTTTGCCTTTTGTTTCATATCCATCTTCTTCCAAACTTTCAAGCTGGTCAATTTCCAGTCCTAACTGTTTTGGGTCTTCTTCCTCTTTAACTTTCTTCTCTCTGTCCCATTCGATTGTTGCCTTGTTTAATCGCTTAAAGTTTTCCATGAAGCAGAAAGCTTTTCCTCCCTCTCTTGGATCCACTGGTCTCCAGGTTTTTCTAAACAAAATGTTATAATATTCCTCCATTAGCTAGGATGGATTAAATTTGAAAGGAACCACCGGATTTCTATTTGACCCTTTCATTTCGAGGAGAGCTGGTAAATGATAAGAGTTGCCTCCTTATCCTACCAAATGTCAAAAAATAGGGATCTTAGCCACAACTTCCTCTCTCATACGAAACTTGTCTAGCCTCTTTGCCACCCTATCTTCCCCTGTTCTCTTGTTCCTTTAGGTAGGTATTGGTTTCAACAAGTTTATATCCATCAACTTCCTTTCTTTGATTTTATTGGAAAAAAACTTAGAAAGAGGGTCAGCATGAGCCAATGGTCCCCACGTTTCAGATATTCCCAGAGAGAAATTAAGATTCCCCCAATTACCAAGCTTGGATTTTCCATAAAGGACTTTGAGAACAATTTATTCCAATATGAGACCCTATCTTGACAGGGTCCATAGATGTTAAGGATAATAATATTTGAATAAATATTTAGTGAATAGACTTCTACTCCTAGGGCCTGGTCCAAACCCCACAAAGTAAGGATCTTTAGCCTTCCCTCCTTCACTCCAGTTACCAACTTCCCCAGATCTGCCCTTAGCATCCAATGCCTGCAAATGCCAGCCAGACAATATTTTCAAAAGAGCTTTGGCAACCTATGCTCCAGCACCTAGTGTCTCTTGCAATAGAACCACATCTGGATTGTAATTATTAATCAACGCTTTCAAAGCTATTTTTTTAGGAGCACTGGCTAAACCTTTACAATTGAAAGACATAATAATCATTAAGGAACGAAGGGCAGGTTCTACGCTATTATAAGCACCCCTAAAATGGATAGTTGCTTACCATCCTCTATGTCAATCATGGCTCTCTATTGGGCCTTGGATAAATTTGTTTTCCTCCCTCTATTTTTATGGGCCCCCTCAGTAATAGTCTACATGCCCAAACCTCCCACAACCTCCCAAGGAGGGTTTTTTTTTTTATCACGGGGTTTGAGATTGTAGTGAGGGTTAAAAGGGTGAGTTACAACCAAAGCATCAACCTCATCACTCATCCCAGGACTTTGGTTCATATGAATTGTGGGGATTGTCGTGATTATACTATCCAATTGCTCAATTACACTGTTAACATGCATATTAACTAGATTCATTTGCCTGGAGGGACCAAGCATGGATAATAAATTAAGAAAATATTGCAAATTTGAATTGAGAGAGGGGTTAGGATCCAGAGCTATACCCTTTGGCTGAAGAGTTGGATCCCTTCCATCTCCTTCTGCTGACACTGGTCTAGTCATATACTCCTATTGCTAATGAATTCTGATTGGAATTTCCTCCTCCCAGACTTCCATTTTCTCCGTTTTATCCTCCTACATTTTATCCTCACCTGTTCCCGGGGTATCCTTGTTTCTGATCTTCTCCCCATCTGAATCTTCCCCCCCCTTCCTTTCTCTACCTCCTTCTTCGTCTAAACCCCAACTGACATTCCCTTGCCAAGTGTCCATATTTATGGCAATGATGACAACAAAAGGGGAGGTGTTTATAGTCTAACATCTCAGTATAAATAAAGTCCTTATATTTTAAATTGATTTCTTTTGCCAACCCTTCTCGAGGGTTTAGACTTACCAGAATTCTAGTCATCCCTTTATCTTTGGTTTGTAAGAAGGACATATCGGCTTCCAGGAACCAACCCAGATGATTCACAATTTCCTTGGATACTGAATCAAACCACAGAAAAGGAGGGAGCCAAGTCATTCGAACCCACACCGAGGATTCATCTACCTTTTCTCTTTGTGCATCAAACATAGGGTTCCATTTTTTAAATAAGATCGAATGTCTCCCGAAACACCAATTCCTTCCAAAAACTCATTCCACAATTTTTGTCTAATCGAATTTTATAATAAACCATCCCTTAGCAAGAGATGAGACCTCAAATGACTTATACGGCACCTCCTGCCAGTTTTTCACTATCCATTCTTGTATATAGTTGGTGGTATACTTCCTTCATTTTTCCTGGCCAACCAGTGTTAATTCTGAGACCTCCATGGCATCATCAATTTGTACATCCGTCCCAATGACCAAATTCGCAGCTGCCTTAGTCTTCTTTATTATCTTGTGTTTTTTTCGCTTTTCCCCAGTCTCCATGTTCCTCCCCCCTTTCCCCCTACCCAAAATAGTTTCTTTCACATTGATTGTGTCTTCCTGGAGCGTTTAGGATGCCCCTCCTTCCTAAAGATTCCGAGACTATCGAAGTTTCCTTCTTCGACTTGAGCTGCCTTCCTGTTCCTCAGATGTGGCTCCTTTCCTCCTATTACCCCTTCCGCCTCAAGATAACACTCCCTTCCTTCCACAGATATAGGGTCTTCACCTCCACCTAAATTCCCGAAACCTTCCCTTCCTCCTCCTCCCACCTTCTAGGCACCACACTATGCCTCCCCTTAACCTAAAAGCCCAGCTATGCCTGCACCTGCAAATGGTTCATAAGGAAGATTTTCTCTTCTACTTACATTGAGAGGGCTTCTACATGAGCAGATACTATCCAGTCGAAACCCTTTCCCACCCTCTTCCTGCTACAACTCTTCCATATGGAAGGATCTCAGACCTTCCTGACCCTTATAACCACAACTAATAACAATGTCTTCTAAGCCTGCAGAATAAAATTCTTTAGGCAAGCAAGGAAAAGTGTTAGTTACTTGGAGAACCGCATTTCCCGTTGCACAATGCCCAAGTAGTAAAGGTGTCTGCCTCCCTTCTAGCTCCTGCCCTTCCCAGTTCTCCAAGTAAGACAAACCTAGGCTTTCCTCCAAGAAACCTAGAGATTTACCTTATTTCTGACCCGTGCTCGAACCACCTTTCTTCCTTCTTGTCAGTCTAGCTGCACAAACATACCTCTTGATGTTTTGATCTGCTACCTCCAGCCCCCAAACCAACATAATTTCCTCAAGTTCGAGGTCCAGGTCAACCACTTCCCTTTATTTGACCATCTTCCACCCTATAGACTACTGGTTTAAATTTCCCACAGAACCCGCATTCTTGAGCTACAATAGAGGACATGTGCAGATGGTTGGAGATGACAGTGCAGCGAAAAACCAAAATGTGAATAGTTACCTTGTCCTCCATCTCCCGGTCTCCCCTAAGCCCCGTTGGCATCGTTCCCGAGACATCAACCCCAATGCATGTCTGCGGCCATCCGCCTCCCCTTTCCTGACAAATGCTCCTTTCCACGCCAAGTGTGAGCTAGCCATACTCGTCCCCTCCCCTCTCACTGTCTCAGATATGTGAAAACCCCCGCCATGGATAGGGTTTCAAGCTCCCGCTAGGGTTTCAACCCCTTCACTTTCTCTGAGGCTCCAATCTTGTAATTGAAAAACCTTTTAATTTTATTATTATTAATAGCATTGTGTTTTTCGAGGGAAAAATCGTAATTTCCATTTATATAAAATGAAAGTTACATAATGTAGATATTTTTCATCTTTAGATTTAAAAAAATAATCAAAATATAACAATTAAATTATTCAAAATTCACAGCCAAAACTTGTGATTTAGACTAAAATATTTAAAAGTTATGCAGATTTCACAGATTTCACAACTCAAAATTATGATTTAGATCATATAGACTACACTATTTAGATCCTATAGACTACGTAGAAGATTAGAGTCCTTCCCTGTTTTTTGGGTTCACACAAGTTAAATTAGAGCTAGGTAGAGAATTGGACATAGATATATTTTAGACCATAAGGCAATTGACAGACAAAAGTAAACATTTTTTGTAATTGTTTCATTTATGATACTCTTGTAGATGTGGTCCAATGGTTAAGTGGGGAGGTTAGGTCCTCATAGGTCTTGTGGTCTAATCCACAACAAAACTATATATGCATGTTTAATAAATGAAAGACTACACTATTTAATAAACTTGAAATAACAGATGTAAATAGAACTATTTTTTAATAAATGGTAGTACTTTTTTCTTTTGTAAAAAGAAAAGACTACACTACTTAATAAACTTGAAATAACAGATATAAATACAACTACTTTTTAATAAATGCTAGTACTTTTTTCTTTTGTAAAAAGAAAAGACTACACTATTTAACAAGGGGAGTTGTCTATAATGTGACTTTTTGAGATTCCGGTGACGGAATCCGGCGGAAAAAATGAGGTTAAATCTTGATTTTTAAGCAGTTAGAATGGTTTTTTAACTGCATATTTGGATTCAGCGCCCTGAAAAACCCCTGAGAGCCATTGATTGTGCAGAAACTAGCTATCAAACTTGGGATTCCAATGAATTGCTGCCGGATTTTGATCGGAGAAATCCGCGGGAAAGGTTTTCAAAAAGTCGCG
>APFE030800849.1:0-48418 GCA_000404065.3 Pinus taeda
TCCGAGTAGAAGATTATAATTGAGATTAGCATCAACAATATCTACCTCAGCATGTAATGTCTTGCCCTCCAAAGTAATGGCAAGGTTGGGTAAGACACTAAAGGGTTGTGAATCACGCCCATTGAAAGATTCCAAAGTGTTAGGGGACTGGTTCAAAGTAGGAGAACCAATTTTCTTCCAGCAAATGACCGACATGATGTAGGTAGAATCACCTTCATCAATGACAGTCTTATGAATGGTTTTCTCATTGATGATGACCTAAATGAGAAAGGAAATCTAATGAGGCAAGCATGGAACGTGGTTCTCTAGATCAAAACATATCAATTGGAATCGGTGGGATCAATACCCCCAATAGCTGGCAACAAGTATTTCCATTGAGATGGACAATTTTGGAGTACCTCAAGAGCCGACATAGCTGATGGTGCCTGAGCCAAATCCTCAACAATATTATAGGGTTGAGCAGCTCAAGCATTAGGATTGTACAAGGATTTCCTTAGCAAACCTCGAGAGGGTGGCCAGATATCGGAATCAGGGTTAGGGCACTCAATATGAAGAGGGCTAGAACTTGGGGTAGAAGAAGAAGGGGTGGCCTCTTTCTCTTTCCCAGCTCTCAGAGCATGAGCTTGGTAATATTTTGATCTAGTCGCCACATTAATAGGCATGCTCATCATGAACTTGAGATCTTGAGGAAGCAGATGATTGAGGTTGGTCTACCATTTGATTCTGTTGAGATGGAAACAGATCTTTCAGGACAGTTGGGGTCCCTTCGATCAAACGACTAACTTCAGATCGTTAAGGACAATCCTTAATATAGTGATCCTCCTTGCAAATGAGGCATAGATACTTAGGCTTCCATTGTGAAGATTCACCAGCAGATGACTTAGGAGGACCTTATTTTGGGGAATCGAATTTACCCTTGCCTTTGCCTTTCTTCTTACCTTTCAAGGATTTGTCTACTGTGGTAGACTGGATAGCGTGGACTTCTAAGGTTTTACTAGGGCCAGGTGGATTATGGGAGGAACTATTGGAAGTAGCATTTGAGACCGAGTTCTGTTTGGAAGAAGATTTAGTAGGGGTCTGGGACAATGAACCAATTACTCCATCAACAAGAGGTGTAGCCTATGACTTCGATGTTGTGGGATTAGATGATGGTCGGCGAGCATCAGGTAATAACTCATACAAAGTGCTAGGCTAAGAATAAACAAGATCTAAGTACTGGGCACAAGCACTGGCTTGTTCTTCAGTAATGCATCCACCCATAGCTATATCACAAGCAATTAGAGCAACGAATGCCATGATAAACCATTCGGTGAGTAACTAATCAATAATATAAAATTTTATTAGGTGACGTCTACGTCTCCATTCATGGATGTGATCAGAGATGTGCATCGCAGTATCTTGCTTAAGTAATGTGAGCAAATAGGTGCTAGTTTCATAACGGATCGATAACTAGAAATGTGTGAGAAAGGCCATGGGTAAAGAGTTGAATTCATGGTAAGTACTTCGATGAAGCTCGATGCACCACTTGGTTGCAGCACTTGTGAGGGTTCATTGGAAAAGACGGAGACGAATAGAATCATCAATGTAAAAATTCGAAGAGCACTAGAGTTGATATGTCATCACATGGGCTTGAGGATCTTCTTTTGCTTTTTCATCGAACTTAGAACAATCGCTTGGGATCTTGGACAGAACCAGAGTCTAGTATGGTGAATCAAAAATTGGATTATTCGTAAGGCGAGAAACATCTGGCAACTCTAGTGTGGTCATGAACAACAATTGAGTATTAAAAGTCATTGGAGGTTGATAAGTGGGTCCAAGCAAAGGAGTGAATCCCTACTGGTAAGGATTTCGGCCATATGGCATTTGATTCTACCCCCACTGTAGGTTACGTTGGCCATAGGGAGGATTTTTACCTTGTGTTATCACTTAAGAATACTAATGCCAAAATTTCTCATATTAGCTTGATGATAAAGGTCAGTGTTAGTCTAAGTCTGATTTCATTTTTCCTTAGAGTCTGAGTCTTAGGAGGTCTTGAGTCCACTATGCATTCTCATTCACCACTGGTCTCATAATTCACACAATTTCCATGTGTCAGCTTTGTTCAAAGGTTATGTGCTACAAAGTTGTTTAGGTGATTTCTTAGCGCATAAGTCAGTTTTAGGTGTTTTCGCAGCGCAACATGCTTCAAGTGATTTCGTAGCGCAAAAACCCGGTCTAGGTGATTTTGTGATGATCCATAGCAAATCTCACCCAGCTGTCATACTTATCAGAATCCGCTGTGTTTTAGGTCGTTAGGTGTCTTGGTACTGGCACATGTTTGCAGTTGTTGCTGAGAAGGAGACAAAAGGTTCTGTTAACAACCTACATGTATTTAATGGAAAGTTGCTTGCTGGCATCAATCAACAGACTGCAGAGTTCTAGGAAATGGGAGAACTGTTCTTTTGATGAAGCCTGTAAAACAGAATACAACATCTCAAGAAAATCAACTATGCCACCTGGTTTATCTTATTGAGAATGCCATTATGAATTTTCCACCTGGTCACGGAGATGTTTTCCCTGCTCTTTTGAACAGTTAGAAGCTTGATGAACTACTCTCACAGGATGTAAAAGGTGGTACGCTTATCTCTTATGAAGGCCGAGTTCAGCTTATTGAGATTGCACAGGTTCCAAAGGAGCATACTGGCGAGTTCAAGGTCATTTTCCCCTGCATCTATGGTGGACTGGGCAGGCAATAGTTGGAGATGGGAAAAATCCTCGCAGAGAAAGGCAACATATTCCTGAAATTGAAAAGCAAGCTCACTGCAGTTACCACGAGGACTACAAATGTGCACGGTGATAGGTTGATTGTCACCGCAACTAGTCCATTTGAGCAGGTTGCTTTTGGTTCTAAAATGGATTGGCGTGTAAGGGAAAAATCTACCACAAATCTCTATCTCTGAAGTCAATCATATATATGTTAACTCTGATGATATCAAGGAAACTGGTTATACATACATTATGCTAAAGAACATATTGAAAAAATTCATTTACATAGCTGACCTTAGGACTCAGATTTCAGGGTATATTTATGTTATAAGCCCTCCCGACAATCTACATGTGAAGAAAATTCGCTGTGTAGTTATGCCTCCATAATGGGGAACGCATCAGTAAGTTCATTTGTCTTTGGCTTTGCCAGAGCACGAATTGTTGAATGATTTTGAGCCTTTGGGATGGATGCATACAAAACCCAACAAGCTTCCTCAATTATCACCTCAAGACTTAACATGCCACGCCCAAATCTTGGAGAATAATAAGCAGTGGGATGGAGAATGTATCATTCTTACATGCAGTTTCACTCTCGGCTCCGGCTCCTTAACTGCATATAAGCTTACTCCAACAGATTATGGAGAACTACTTTGGTGAACAAACTTTTCTATTGGAAGTGAGCAAACTGAAGACAACGTTGGAAGGATTATTTTGTCTCCTGATATAGAAAGCATTTATGCAATAGGTTTTATTGAGAAATCAAGTGTGGCTATTTTTGAAGATTTTTCATCTGAGGCAGAACTCCTTCCATTAAAATTTGAAGAGCAACAAGAGTTTGTAGTGGTGCAACACCTAGACAAGAATAGGGTCTTTTTGGCTGTTACGCTAGATGATGGTCAAAAGAATGAAATTTGGAGGGAGATTATTGAACTAGATCCTCAAAGGGGTATCTTACAAAAGGTTTTTATAAATAACTATCTGCGTGTAGATATGTATCGTGAATTTAGGGCCTTGATAACCACAGAAGAGCATTCTCTTGCATTATTACAACAAGGTGAAATCGTTTGGAGCAGATTCAAGACACAACACTCATTCCAACGCTGAAGTTATCTCAATTCTCAGGTTCTTCAAAAATATTTCAGATAGCTGAGTATGCCCGTAGTGGTACTTAGCCAACAAGTTCGGATGCTGGTTACTTTCATTTCCAGATCATGCATATCTCTTATCAGATAAGAGAAGTAGATGAGGACCAGGGACCATTAAAGATATAGTAGAATATATTATTCATATTACGAGGCTATGTTATGGACAGTGGTAATGTTTTGTTCGCTGGTCTCTCAACGCTCCTATGCACTTTCAAAATGTAACCTTGATTCAATTTTATACATTGGAGTAGAAAAAAATTTCAACCTTTTTTTACAGTAAGGAAAAATAGCAAGGCTACAACTGATGAAGAGAGAAGAAAGCGGCAAATCTTTTTGAAAGTTTTTGTCAGCACACATGTACATGGGAAAGGCTTACAACACACGAAGGACGTGGCACTCCAATGAATAAATTGGCTAATTCAAGAAGTTCAACATGGTTAATTACTTTCGATTATCTTTAAGGAAACCAAAAGCATAGAACAAGGGCAGTTTCCTGTTTCTCAGCAGAGGTAAAAGGATGCGACATTAAAGGCCAACGAGCAGCTACAAACACCTACCTCAGCCAAACTAAAAGAGACCACTTGTCAGGGAATAAATCTTGATTGTAATAAATGCTATGTTCAGCATGATGTAGAATTAGAATCCTAATTGATTTAGATTTCTAGAGCTTTCAATTAGTAGTAAGTTGTATTTACTAGTTAGTTTAAAGGTTAATAGGTGTCATAAGAAGTAGAATTCGATTTCCCCTCTGGCTTGAGGAGGAATCTCAACCTTGTAAAATAATTCTATATATAGCAGGAACAGTAAGGTACTCAGGGTTGGAAATTTTATGAAAAAACTCTGATATTTGGCTTATGTAATACTCTGTTTTGGTAATACATGTTTGGCTTTACTTCTCAGGATTCATGAGGGATTTGATGTTCAGAATGTGTGATATTGTTCTTTTCCTAATTCTTGCAGTGGTATGAATGTGTAATCACTTAGAAATCACTTGAGGTGCTCTAACTTCCTGTATGCATTCATAGACTGTGTGGTCCTATCTGAGTTGTTATGTTCTGAATATTTTAAATGCCGAATGCCCTGACTTCTATGTAAGGTTGAAATCATTGTCATATTGAAATGATGTTGACTCCATAAGCCCAATGGATAGATTTTAATTGTGTTTCCACCATTCATATTTTACATTTGTTTCACAAGAGTTAGCCATCTTAACTATAATCAAAATCATTAACCCTTTTGAGAGAGCCCTCTCAGGTTGAGGAGGATAAGCCTCAGCCTAAAGTAGGTGTGAAATAGTTACTTGAGGTCTTCCTGGTCTGCAGCCTTCTAGGGTCAGATTTTGAGATAACATTTTGGTGCATCTGTCGGGAGCCTGAAGATTATTCATTCCCGAAAACAAAGGTTGAACTTCCGAAGGAAGCAAGAGCTTAGACATCTTTTCGAGGCTGCAAATCTACCTTGGCGACTCCATTGTTGAAGAATTCGAAATTCATAGGTTCATGGTGATTCCACTGGAGTTATGAAGGACCCAGATGCTACCATTCTTATTTCAAGGTATGCATGCATAAATTTTTCAGGAATTCATGGTTTCCCAATTCATTTTCCCAAGGATGCATATTTTCTAAGGAATGGTCCAAAATTCAACGGAGAAGATTTGAGTTTAACTTTGAAGCATATATCAGATTTCTGTGATTTTATTGAGCTTCTTAGAGTTAAGCATGAGGATGTTAGCATTATGTTGTTCTACGATTCATTTCAAGGGAAATGTAAACGGTGGATTGAAAGTTTTCCCGCCAAATCCATTAAGTCATTTGAAGACTTTTGGTTTATGTTTTTGGAGGAATGGATAGATAGATCAGAGGTGGTGGCAAACTCTCCTTCAATTCAAGGTTTCAAACAATGGAATGATCATCATACCAATGAAGAAATAGATGAAAATTTTTCTTTGTTCTTGTCTTCTTATCTAAAAACATTTGACTGCAAGACAGAGGATAAGATGAAATTTTTGGATGAAGTTGCTGAGGACATTGAGAAAGACATTGAAGGTCTACAAGGTCAAATTCAATCAGATAGTCTTCATGGTTATGATCATTCTTTTCAAAGGGTTTCTATGTCTGAACACAAGGAGAGGGTGTTGCTTCCTTTCTCTTTCGTGATTGAGGAAGAATACACTGTTATTGAAAATCAGTTTGCACAACCATAGAGTTATGAGAATCATCAAGCTGATTATGTATTTTGGGATCCTATAGCTAAATACATGGAAGAGTTTTACTCTCCAGTGTTTCAGTTTTTCTATGAAGATTAGAGGCAATTTCAGTGACAGTGGTCATCACAATATCATAGTGGTTCTGAACTCCAATGCAGTCAAAAAACTCAAATATCAGATAAGACAAATGATTGGCTACATTAGAAATTTCACATTGATTGAGCTTAAAGAAGTTTGAATTGATAGGGTAGGTAGGTAGGAAAATGCAAATAAGCTCAAGGTTGACGGAGCATTTTTCAGTAGACGTAGATTTCTTTCTCCTATAGTGATCATCAAGCTTAAGCTCGAGGTGAAGGCCCAAGAAGCTTGAAGGGGATGCTTGTTAATCAAATCTATGTTTTTCATAAAATAGACAAAGCACTGGACCTGCATGTTCTTAGTGTACTACAGGAGCACACTATCCCAAGTGGAGCCACTGTTATCACTTAAGAAGGGATCATATGTGTTAAACCAAAACAAAACCAACTAGGGCTTCCAAAGGTAAAAGAATCTCAACCATCAAACATAGTGATCTCAAATATGTGGTCTAGAAATCACTAACATCAACCATATCAGTCTCTACCCAAGTTATCCACAGCTCTAGGAAGTGGTAAATCAACCCACAGCCTCAAAGGAACTTGATTTGTTCCAAGGCTCTAAAGAATTTTTCCCAACCCCAAGGCTCTAGGGACTAGTAACTCAACCCACAGACTCTAGTGAAAACCAACCTACTTTAAGGCACTAGAGCATTTGTCCCAACCCACATTCTCAAGGGACTAGTAACCAACCCACAAAGATTTTTTCTAACCCACAACCATAGGAAACCAGAAAACCAATCAAGAAAACCAAATGAGGAACCCACCACCACACCATGGATATCAAGGAAATGGTAAGGCAAGGCTAAAACCATTGTCAATGTAGGAAAATATCTAGGCCAATGTCAACACATAGCCAAGGAACCACATGCATGTACCATACATCCAAAAATCAACAAGGAGATAACACATGAAACCTATTACTTGCAAAGTAAGCTCGTTGTAGCTGTTGATCCAACTGTCTCATTGTGCTTCTTTACTTTCCTTCCTTGCTTTCTCCAAATCCTAGTGAATGTTACTGGGCTCCAAGGATGCTCTAGAAATTCTCTAAGTGTGTATGATTGTACAAGAGAGATATAATGAAAGGAGAGCTCAACTCAAAAATTTCAAAAGGTTAGAAATTGATTCTTTGATGTATTTTTATTATTGATGTCTCCTTTTTCTTCATTTTCCATCATTTTCCTGTAGTTTCCTTTGCATGCAAATTTGCATGTCTTCACCTTACTTTTCTCCTATTTTCCTTTATTTCTCATAATTAAATGTCATTTATTGCCACTTTTCCTTTACCAATTCCTTTGCCGATATCCATAGCCATTAACTAACCACAAGTGTTGCCCACTAAAGTTTTCTTACCCACCATTATGCTTGGAATACAAGTCCCAAGAACTTGGTTTTATTTTATTTACATAGAAAATCAACTATGGGTTGTTACACTCTTACTCTCCACCTCTCTCTCTTCTTCCCTCTCTGTATCCCCTATCTCTCTCTTTATCTCTCCCCTCCAACTCCCTCTCTCTCTCTCTCCCCACTCTTTTTTCTATCTCTCCCTCTCTCACCCCTCTAACCCCATCTCTATCTATAGGTATTAAGGCCTAAGGTTCCTCCCCCAATCATTTACAAGGACACCTTGGATGCTTCAAAAATTATTTTATTATCTAAGGCATTGACTAATTCCCTAAATCATTCTAGGGTCCTAGCATACACAAAACTAGTGAGAACCAGTTAGTGGCATGGGATCTATAAGCATAGGTGAAAGGAATCACTGGGAGTCAATGTGTGTTTTTTCAAGGCACTCTTCTTGACCTAGATGGATAGAAGCTTTGTTTGTGGTTGAAGGTTCACATTTTATACTTTGCCATGTCCCAGGCCCAAAAACCCATGTTTGAGATAGAATTGTTCTCCCTAGGTGCGTAAATGATTTCCTTAGGGACTAAGGCTAGGTTCCATTATTCCCTCCACTCTGCCCCACCCCCAAATCAAATTAAATAGCACCTTGACCCAAATATATTGCTACGATCCTCCTAGAGGAGTCCATACTCTCTCTTAAAGGAAAAGCATCACATAGAAAGGTCCAATTGGTGGTTCAAATCAACATTTCTCTCCCTTTATCTTTATAACCTACCTTTAGGGCTTGGCAGTTGAGTTTCATCCCCTAACCATGGCCAAGGCTACATTGGAAGACTCATAAATTTTATCATAACCTATGCATGACCTTCCTCCCTATATCATTTCTAGGGTTGTGGGACAAAGATATACCACTCAATACCACCTTGCATTGAACATAACATTGTACCTTAAATAATTAATGATGGATGATTAAACATACTAACAATAAATACACATAACTAAATAAATAAATTTTAAATGTGATTTAATAATTTTTTTATTGATTTTTAAATTTGTTAATTTTAAAAATATGAAACTAGTATATTTTTAAATATTTTTTTACTAAAATGGTTAGATCTGCTTTTATTCAAACTAATTTATGACAATAAATAAAATAAAAAATAGAGTAATACATATCGTATAAATCAATTATTTAGTGGATAAAAATTATAGTTAATGTAAAATTTACAATAATATGGAGGCACTTAATAATAATTACAAGAAAGTTATTATTAATAAAATATATTTATTGTAAAATTAAGAAATTCTTATTGAGAATATTGTTACAAACATTTATGTCAAATTTAAGGATAATGTCATAAAGAAATCAACATTTATTGTTGATAATAAAATTAATTTATAATAGAAGTTGGATTTATATTTTTCATTAAAATGTTTAAAAGTTAAAAAAAGGGTTATTTTTATAATTTAACTATTTCTTATCAACAATGTCATGTACTTTTGGAAAATGATTTATTAGGAAAAATAATTTACAATGCAACATGGAGTATTTGCTTCCTTTCCCTAAGGAATAAACACCTCATCCCTTTTTTATTTATTCCACAACATTGAAAATGAATTGAAATATTCAATAAATAAATATTATCCCATTATTTTTGAATTATATAATATCATTTATTGAAAATGATAATTAAAGTATCACACATGCAAAGAAGAATATGCACATAATGCAATTAACAGAAGGAAAAACATATTATAATTATAAGGAGGAATCGCCACCATTTATGTGATAGTATGAAGATTTTCCTGTGTAAAGTAATACAATATAAGATAAAAATCATTCACTTACAAAGTTGTGAGCCAAATTATGGTATCACGGAGTTCAGCCCTCACGGGTGATAAATTCTAAAACCTCTGTATAATATTGCTTCCCCCTATTTATAAGATGAGGTGGAACTAGAATTACAAAATTATCTAAGAGCCAAGGCTCCATCTGCCATAGTAGATTAGTTGTCTACCTTGTAAGACTCTGCTACCTATAGATTACAACAGGGATCGAATCCATTTCTTGGAAATAAAAAATACAGAAACTCAAGGAGGAATAAGAGAAAGAATGGAGGAGGGGTCCTCTGCTGTCTCTATGAGAGTTCCAAAATAGGTCTTGTCTCTATCGCAATATGCTTCCCATGTTGTCATCTTGATTTTGTCTCTTATGCCTTAACTTCCCGAGTGACCAGTTCAGTGGAGTAGGGAGCGGAGTGAGAAAGGAGTGTGCCCAAGATATCCTTCTCTTTGTAGAGGGATGGGTCACCATGTCATGCCATTAAGTCTTCTTGAGTTTCCCCCATACTACTCTGTAACTGCGCCATGCTTCATTAACTATCATAGCTGCCAACCCATCTACCCATTTAAAATGTATATAATAGCATTCTCGGCACACCACGGTCATAAGTATTTTAATCATGTAAAATAGGAGAAACAAATGGAACTTTTGATTTCCTCCCTTAGCCCCCTTATTACAGACCTTGTGTGACATTATTCAATATGACTAGGCTTGGTACCAAGGATTTATTCTTTAAGAACCAAGGATTCAAACAACCGTGTGGGTGAGCCTTTTCCCTTTATAAATTTAATTGCCTCTTATTGCCTCTTACACCGCATCGGCCAATCTCTCAGATGCAAAAACTTTATGAAATGTGGATTATGAAATATCACATCTAGGGCCTTTTCCTTTGTGATCACAAATCTTGTATATGAGGGCTTCAACTCTGTTTTACCCTACTCTACATTTTTACCTTGGCACAGGCCGATAGTCCAGACATGAGGTCCTTATAGATCCTTCCCTAGTCATTTATCACATCTAAGGGAGGAGTCCCACATATTGAAAACACAGCCAGTGAGGAGAAGGCCCCTTACCCTTTTCTTTGGAACATTCTGATAGTTCAAATGTGAGGTCCTTATAGATCCTGCCATAATAACTTATCGTGTCTGGAAAGGAAGTCCCGCATATTGAAATCGCACTGCACCATTGCTTAAGCCTTTACCCCTTAATTGTTGTGATTATCGATAAAAGTAGTGATGCCATCATTGCCACATCACTCGCTGACATCATCACTGCCATGTGTCACCCTATGAGTGCTAACACTTAGAACCTGGAAACAACCCCATAGGACCCTTGAAAAAGGTAAAAAATGAGTGACACATGTCCTCTCCCACACCATCTTTCGTAGTTGCCACGTTATTGCTGACATCAGCTTCCATGTCAGATCAGTGAACCAATCAGAGACTGCCACGTGGCCCCCCGGAGGAGAGAGAAAGAGGCCCCCTAAGCCTTATTTTTACATTCTTTCCTTTGTATTTAAAAATCAACCCTCCCCGTTGATTTTGGTCCATATCGCAATATCGACCTCCCTTTGTTTTTTCGGGATTCAAACCCTATTGATATGCAATAATGAGAGATTGCACCGCATGGAGGAGAGAGAAGGAGGGGACTGGCCCTTGGTTTTGTGGCCTTTTCCTTTGCAAATCAGAATTGGCCCCTCCCTGGTGATAAAAACTTATATCGCAGATCAACCCCCACGATGGTTTTGGAGTTTCCTATAACTGTGGGACTGTGGGGGCACTGAGATGTGGGATGCAATATCTGCATTCGGTGCTTTGAACCGCTAATAATCCTTAAGCATGTGCTCTAGGACCTCGTTGATACGTGAGATATGGGATTGTAGGTAGCATGACACGTGGACCCCACAGAGGAGAGAGAAATTGGGTCCACCTGCCTTACTTTGCATGCCTTTACCTTTGTTATATTTTTCAGTTCTTCCCCCAATGATGTTACATTATACCTTGAGATTGGACCCCTGCGAGGTCTATTAAGTATGGAACCCACTAGTCCGCCAATATGCGATGTGCTCTTCGCCCAAGTCCTATTTGCGATTGTCTCCTCAGACTTAGCCATTGTGTTTTGTTTTCTGAGTTTTTCAAGGGGATTCTTCAACATACTTTAATTTTTGTTTGAGGAGTCCATTTTTGGACTTCCATATACCACCAGAAATATTTTTCTGAGCACTACACAATGGAGTGGGTCCCCTCAAGCTCAAATAGATTCTGTGTCTCAGAATTTGGCATTAAACATCACTGCTATTTGGATTTGGAAGCAACTAATGACTAATGAAGCAGTGAGTGGCAACATTGACTCCTACTAGGGAAAGTGCCTTGTTGGCAAGGTGCTAAGAACCTGCAAACTAGTATCCTTCACCATCGAGCATGGAGTTAGTAATAAATGAATCTTTGAAATTAGAAAAATCTCCATGAGACTTTCCTCCTCAATCTAAAATGCAGAAATAAAAAACTCTAACAACTGGAAAGTAAATGCTCAACTGGTGAGGTTATTTATACACACTCCTACTTATGCACAAGGCTTAATTCACGTAAGTGAGTTCAACCCTCCAATGGAGTCAGGCCAACATTAGAGTACTGGGCCTTATGCCTTCATATTGCTGAAAAACAAAAATTAAAATGAACATACACCATGGAAAATTCTAAAACAAGGAACCTAATACATGCTTTTGAAATGACCTCTAGTTTTGACATAAGAATAGGCTCGGGTACTTAGCCACAGGGTCATGGAATAGACAAGGAATTTTTGCAGCAACCTCTTATTTACATATATTTTGTTGGCTGATGTCTTTTTTGTCATGGCAGAAACAAACATGTCCTAGCTCTTCAGCTTTGGCCTTTTCAAGAAAAGCCTGATGCTGGTAGCTTTTGCTCCACTCGCTGGCAAATAACTCCTTCTGAGGCTCCATGACCGTATCTTCCTCCTCTGAAGAATTTGAATCAAAAATTGGAGGAGGGTCTTGGTCTTGTTCTCCATGTGAAGGGTGCGCATTGTGAACTGGAACCTCTTTTTTTACCTCCTAATCAACCTCCTCTTCTTGCATAGCTTCCCCCAACTAGAAGCATTGTGGCTCTGCATCACTTGAGTTGTGTTCATCACAAGAAGGAGGAACATCAAATTCAGTCAAATTAGACCCCTGAGGGCTTGTTGGAACCTCGATGATATTTCCTTATTTTCTTTCTCACTCATTTGGTGATGCTTCTTGATGCGAGGAAATTATTTCTTGGAGAGTTCCACAAACATCTTCAGCAGGGTGTTCGACCTCAGGAAAATATTCATCGTTAAAATAAGCACAAAAATATTCAAAAATAGAATTTGATGGATATATTGATCTGCAGTAGTGGTTGAGTGCTATATGATTTTTTTTTTAGGGAAGGTATGATGCCACGAGGTATTGTTCCATACCAAACTCTAGTATCCCCCTCTAAAGAATACATGAATAAATTCATTTATACATTTTCAAGGAAGATATCTTGTTGTATCATGCATTCATGAAACTCTTTGAGGTGTTCATCAGGCCTTCTCTTTGTACTCCCACTGAATCTAGGAAAATATCTATCCCACTCATGAAATGAAAGGACATGATGGGGAGAATCAACAATAGAAGAAAGGTCCATTGGGGTGAATTTGTTGACCAGGAATGCAGGAAGTGTCATCTTGAAAACCTCCCTATATTAGCTATTTCAACTTGAAAAGAAGGGAGGGTTTTAAGCTGCATAGAATTAGAGTGAGTACGGGCTTGCTTGAAAGCCAGGATTACCAAATAGAGATATGGGCAGTGGAGTTTCCAGGATGTTTACCATAGAAGTGACGATGGAGTCACCGAGGTGAGAGATCTTCAACCCACACTTCCTATGCTCACCTAAAAGAGGAAATGAAATGTTTTGTCATACCCAAGGAAAAATATTCTAATTTTTTCCCCGACAATGACTCCATAAACATGTTGTGGCTAAATCTTGCACCTACAGTACGAGTGGAGTAGGAGGCAAGGAAATATCACTAGAGACAACCTTTGGGTTGATTGTAGTCCAATGCCCAGGACATCATAAATAGAGGAGTTCTTGCAAGTTTATATGTAATGGGTTTGCAGCACTCCAATTTTCATGGAATGAAAGATAATGAGGGGGCTTGGTTCATTCCTCCAAAGGTATGAGTTATGGATTTCAAGTACCCCCTCACACACAGTTCCCAATAGTATCACATAGAACAACAGAGGATGATTACTTCAAAGGGGACTACAACTTAATAGGATTTGTTGAGTAAATGAAAGAGGATTAGGATAAAGCATAACTCATCATATAGAGCTCAAAACATATAGAATTATATATTGAACACTTAGAGCTGCAAGCAATGGAAAACTATAGACTTGTTTGAGTTACAAGCAAAATTAACGGACTTGAGAGAAGATGGGTGCTATGATTCTTATAGAGAATTTTTAATATATACTTCAACCCTTCATAAAGGAATTATGCATTAATAAGTCAATACATATGGATCTGTAAGGAAGCATTAAATAATTTCTAGCAGCTATTGTAGCACACGTGCAGAGAAGAATATGAACATAATGGAATTAACAAAAGGAAACAAATATTGTAATGCTAAGAAGGAGGAATCACCATCATTTCTTTGATAGTATGAAGATCTACCTATGTAAAGTAATATAGTGTAAGATAGCAATCATTCACTTATAGAGTTATGAGCCAAAATATGGTATCATAGAGTTTAGCCCTCACAAGTGAGAAATTATGGAACCTTTGTATAATATTGCTTCCCCCTATTTATAAGAGGAAGGGGATCTGGAATTACAAAAATATCTAAGAGCCAGGGCTACAGCTGCCATACTAGACTAGTTTTTTGACTTGTAAGCTCTGCAACCTATAGATTACAATAGCAATCGAATCCATTTCTTGGAAACAGAAAATACAAAAAGTAAAGGAGGAATAAGAGGAAGAATGAAGGAGGGGTGCCCTGTTTTCTTTGTGGGAGCTCCAAAATAGGCCCTATCTCTACCACAGTGTGCTTCCCATGCTACTCAGCCTGCTTCTATCTCTTCTACCTTAACTTCCTAAGTGACCTATTCGGTGGAGTAGGGAGTAGAGTGAGAAAGGAATGTGCCCAAGAAAACCTTCTATGTGTAGAGGGATGTGACACCATGTCGTGCCATTAAGTCTTCTTGAGTTCCCCCTATAATGCTACGTAGTTGTGCCATGCTTCATTAACTAGCACAGTTGTCATCCCATCTTCCCATTTAAAATATTTGTAATGGGGCTCTCAGCACACCACAGTCACAGGTTTTTTAATAATTTAAAATAGGCAAAACAGGTGGCACTTTTGATTTCCCCCCTTATCCCCCTTATTATATCCCCTGTGTGATGTTATTTAATATGATTGGGGTTGGGACCAGGGTTTAGTCTTTGAGCACCAATGCTTCAAACAACCGTGTGGTGGGCCTTTTCCGTTTATAACTTGAATTCCCTCTAATTTCCTCTTACACCGCTTCGACCAATCTCCCAAATGCAAAAATCTTTATGAAATGTGGCTTACGCAATATCACATCTAGGGCCTTTTCCTTTATTATAAAAAATCTCACATATCGGCAATTCAACTATGTTTTACCCTTCTTTATGTTTTTTCCTTAGCATGGGCCGACAGTCTCGATGTGAGGTCCTTATCGACCCTTCCTTAGTCATTTATCGCATCCAAGGGAGGAGTCCCACAAATCACAATCATAGCTAGGGAGGAGAAGGCCCCTTATCCTTTTCTTTGGAGCAATTCAATAGTCTAGATGTGAGGTCTTTATAGACCCTTTTCTTTGCAGCAGGCCAATAGTCTAGATGTGAGGTATGGAAGGGAAGTCCCGCATATTGCAATCACACTATATCGTTTCATAAGCCTTTACCCCTTAACCATTGTGATCACTGATAAACTTGTTGAAGCCATCACTTCCACATCACCTGCTAATGTCATCACAGCCACGTGTCACCCTATGAGTGGTGACACATAGCACCCTGAAACAGCCCCATAGGACCCTTGAAAATGTAAAAAATGAGTGACACATGTCCTTTGCCACACCATCTTCCGTACTTGCCATGTTATTGTTATTGTTGGCTTCCATGTCAAATTGGTGAACCAACTAGAGGCCTCCACGTGGACCCCTCAAGGAGAGAAAAAGAGGCTTGTCGAACCCTGTTTTTCCATGCTTTCCTTTGTATCTAAAAAATTAGCCCTCTCCAGTGATTTTGGTCCATATCGCAATATCGACCTCCCTTTATTGTTTTGGGACTCAAACCCCACTGATATGCAATAACGCAGGATTGTGCCACATGGAGGAGAGAGAAGGAGCAGACCGAACCTTTGTTTGGAGGAACTTTCCTTTGCAAATCAAAATTGACCCCTCCTCAGTGATACAAACTTATATCACAGATCGGCCCCCATGACAGTTTTGGAGTTTGCTGTAGCTATGGGACTGCGGGGGCACCGAGATGCGGGATGAGATATTGGCGCTTGATGCTTGGAACCACTGCTAATACTTAAGCATGTGCTCTAGGACCTCACTGATAAACGGGATGTGGGACTGCAGGTAGCGTGACACATGGCCCCCATGGAGGAGAGAGAAAGTGGGTCCTTCCTCCCTATTTTGCATGCATTTTCCTTCATTATCTTTTTTGATTCTTCCCTCGGTGATGTTACATTATACCTCAGGATTGGGCCCCCACAAGGTCTATTAAGTATGGAACCCGTTGGTCCACCGATATGCGATGTTCTCTATGCCTAGGTCCCAATTGTGATTGTCTCATTAGACTTAGCCATTTTTTTGGGTTTTCTAAGTTTTTCAAGGGGATTCTTTAACATGCTTTAATTTTTGCCCCAAGGGTCCATTTTTGGACTTCTATATACAGCTGAAAATATTTTTCCAAGCACTATCCAATGGAGTGGGTCCCCTCAAGCTGAGATAGCTTCTTTATCTCAAAATTTGGCTTCAAACATCACTGCTATTTGGCTTTGGAAGCAACTAGTGACTGATGAAGTAGTGAGTTACAATATTGGCTCCTACTAGAGACGATGCCTTTTTGGCAAGGTGCTGAGAACCTATAGACCAATATCCTTCACCATTGGGCATGGGGTTAGTAATAAATAAATCTTTGAAATTAACAAAATCTCCATGGGACTTTTCTCCTCAATCTAAAACACAAAAATAAAAAACTCTAACAACTGGAATGTAAATGCTTAGCTAGTGAGCTTATTTATATACACTCCTACATATGCATAGGGCTCAATTCACCTAAGTGAGTTCAACCCTCCAATGGAGGTAGGCCAGGATTAGAGTATTAGGCCTTATGCCTTCACATTGTTGCAAAAACAATTAAAATGAGCATGCACCATGGAAAATTTCCAAACAAGGAACCTGATACATGCTCTTGAAATGATCTTTGGTGCTGACTTAAGAACAGGCTCATGTACTCAGCCACAAGGTCATGGAATAGACAAGGAATGTTTGCAACAACCTCTTATTTACATATATTCTACTGGCCAATGTCTTTTTGGTCATTGCAGCCACAAACATTATCCAGCCCTCAAGCTTTGGCCTTTTCAAGAAAAGCTTGCTGCTGGGCGATTTTTCTCCAATTGTTGGCAAACATTTCCTTTTGAACTTCCGCAACCATATCTTCTTCCTCTAAATAATTTGAATCACAAATTGGAGGAGAGTCTTGGTCTTGTTTTCCATGTGAATGGTCTGCGTTGTGAACTGGAGCCTCTTTGTTGACCTCCTGATTAGCCTCCTCTTCTTGCATAGCTTCCCCTAACTGGAAGCGTTGTGGCACTACATCACTTGAGTCGTGTTCATCACAAGAAGGAGGAACATTAAATTTAGCCGAATCAAACCCTTGAGGGCTTGTTGGTAGGTCAATGATATTTCCTTATTTTCTTTCTCACTCATTTGGTGATGCTTCTTGATGTAAGTAGATTCTTTCTAGGAGTAGAGTTCGACAAAAATCTTCAACAATGTGCTCAACCTAGGGAAAGTCTTCATCATTAAAATGTGCCTAGCAATCTTCAAAAAGAGAATTAAGTGGATATAGTACTTTGCAGTATTGGTTAAATGCTATATAAATTTTTTTTAGGTAAGGTATGATGCCACAAGGTAATGTTCCATACCAAACTCTAGCATCCCCCTCTAAAAAATACATGAATAACTTAATTTGTACATCTTCAAGGAAGATACCTTGTTGTATCATACATTCATCAAACTCTTCTAGGTTCTCGTCAGGCCTTCTTTCTGTACTCCCACTTAATCAAGGGACATGATGGGGAGAACCAACAATAGAAGAAAGATCCAGTGGGGCAAATTTGTTGACGAGGAATGCAAGAAGGGCCATCTTGAAAATATCCCTATATGATCGATTTCAACTTCAAAAGAAAGGAGAGTTTTAAGCTATTGTAGCATCATAGTGAGTACGGGGCTGCTTGAAAGCCAGGATGATCAAAAAGAGATATGGGCAGTGAAGTCACCAGGATGTTTACGATAGAATTGACAGTGGAGTCACTAAGGTGACAAATCTTCAACCCACACTTCTTATGCTCACCTAACATAGGAAATGAAATGTTTTTCCATATCCAGGGAAAAATATTATAATTAGTTCCCTGGGAATGGTGCTAGAAAGATTTTGTGGCTAAATCTTGCACTTGCAGTACGAGTGCAATAGGAAGTAAGGAAACCTCCCTAGAGACAACCTCTAGGTTGATTGTAGACTAGTGCCTAGGACATCTTAAATACAAGAGTGCTTGTAAGGTTATATGTGACGGGTTTACAACACTCCAATTGTCACATAATCAAAGATAATGAGGGGGCTTGGTTCATTCCTCCAAAGTTATGAGTTATGGATTTCAGGTACTCCCTCACACACAGTTCCCAATAGTATCACATAGAACAATGGAGGTTGATTACTTCAAAGGGGATTACAACTTAGTAGTCTTTGTTGAGTAAATGAAAGAGGATTAGGAGAAAGCATAACTCATAATATAGAGCCCAAAACATCCAGAATTCTATATTGAACACATAGAGCTGCAAGCAATGGGAAATTCCACACTTGTTTGAGTTTCAAGTCGAATTAACAGATAGGAGAAAAGATGGGTGCTATGATTCATATAGAGTAGTTTAAAGATATACTTCAGCCCCTCATCAGGCATTATGCATTAGTAAATCAATATACATGGATCTGTAACGAAGCATGAAATAATTTCTAGCAACTATTGTATCACACATGCAGAGAAGAATATGAACATATTGTAATGCTAAGAAGGAGGAATCACCACCATTTCTATGATAGTCTTAAGATATACCTATGCAAAGTAATACAATCTAAGATAACAATCATTAAATTACAGAGTTATGGGCGAGAAATTTTGCTTCCCCCTATTTATAAGAGGATGGGAAGATGGAATTACAAAAATATCTAAGAGCCAGGGCTCCAAATGCCATACTAGACTAACTATCTACCTTATAAGACTCTGCTACTTACATATTACAACAAGGATTGAATCCCTTTCTTTGAAACATAAAATATAGAAAGTCAAGGAGGAATAGGAGGAAGAATGGAGGAGGGGTCCTACTGTCTCTGTGAGAGCTCCAAAATAGGCCTTGTCTCTATCACAGTGTGCATCCCTTTCTGCTTGACCTACTTCTGTCTCTTCTGACTTAATTTCCTGAGTGACAATTATAGTGGAGTAGGGAGCGAAGTGGGAAAGGTGTTTTCCCAAGCGGTCCTTCTCTTTGTAGATGGATGGGGCACCATGTCGTGCCATTAAGTCTTTCTAAGTTCCCCCGCGCCATTCTTCATTAACTATCGCAGCTGTCGGCACATCTTCCCATTTAAAATCTCCATAATGGAACTCTCATCACACCATGACTGTGGGTCTTTTAATCATTTAAAACAGGCAAAACAATCGACACTTTTGATTTCCCCACTTAGCCCCCTTATTACAACCCCTGTGTGACATTATTCAATATGAATGAGGTTGGGGCCAGGGGTTTAGTCCTTGAGCGCCAAGGCTTCAAACAATCGTGCAGGGGACCTTTCCCTTTATAACTTGAATTTCCTCCAATTTCCTCTTACAACGCATTAGTTGATCTCCCAGATGTGAAACATTTATGAAATGTGGATTATGAAATATCACATTTGGGACCTTTTCCTTTGTTATCAAATATCCCACATATAAACACTTCAACTCTGTTTTCCTTGATCAATGTTTTTTCGTTGGCGCGGGCTGAAACTTCGAACGCAAGGTCCTTATAGGCCCTGCCCTAGTCATTTATTGTGTTTGGGGTAGGAGTCCCACATATCACAATCACAGTCAGGGAGAAGAAGGCCCCTTACCCTTTTCTTTGGAGCAGACAGATAGTCTAGACGTGAGGTCCTTATAAACCCTGCCATAATACTTTATCACATTCGGAAGGGAAGTATCACATATCACAATCATACTACACTGTTGCTTAAGCCTTTAACCATTAACCACTGTGATCGTCAATCGCTTATCACCGATAAACCTATTAATGCCATCACTGCCATGTTAGCTGCTAACGTCATCACTACCACATGTCACCCTGTGAGTGGTGACCGTGGAACTTGAAAATAGCCCCATAGGACCTTGAAAATGTAAAAAATGAGTGGCACATGTACTCTGCCATGTCATCTTCCATACTTTCCACATTATTGCTGAAGTTAGATTCCATGTCAGCTCAGTGAACCAATCAGAGGCCACCACGTGGCCCCCTGGAGGAGAGAAAAAGAGGCCCATCGAGGCTTGTTTTTCCATGCTTTCCTTTGTATTTAAAAATCATTCCTCCCGGACGATTTTGGTCCATATCGCAATATCAGCCTCCCTTTGTTGTTTTAGGACTCAAACCCCACCGATATGTGATAATGTGGGATTGTGCCACATGGAGGAGAGAGAAGGAGTGGCCCAACCCTTGTTTTGGAGCCCTTTTTCTTTTCAAATCAAAATTGTATCCTCTCGGGTGATACAAACTTATATCGCAGATTGACCACTGTGATGGTTTTGGAGTTTTCTATAACTGCGAGACTACGGGGGCACTGAGATGCGGGATGCGATATCATCGTTCGGTGCTTTGAACTACCAATAATCCTTTGGCATGTGCTCCGGGACCTCACTGATACACGGGATGCGGGACTGCAGGTAGCGTGACACGGGGCCCCCACGGAGGAGAGAGAAAGGGGGTCCACCTACCCTTTTTTCATGCCTTTTCCTTTGTTAGATTTTTCAGTTCTTCCCTTGGAAATGTTACATTATAACATGGGATCGGTTCCCTGTGAGGTTTTTTAAGTATGGAATTTGCTGGTCCATCGATATATGATGTGCTCTGCACTCGAGTCCCGATTGTGATTTTCTCTTTAGACTTAGCCATTTTTTTGGGTTTTCTGAGTTTTTTAAGGGGATTCTTCAACATGCTTTAATTTCTTCCCCAAGAGTCCATTTTTGGGCTTCCATATACCACCATAAATCTTTTTCCAAGCATTACATAATGGAGTGGATCACCTCAAGCTAAGATAGCTTCTGTGTCTCAAAATTTGGCATCCAACATAACTACTATTTGGCTTTGGAAGATACTACTGACTGATGAAGAAGTGAGTGAAAACATGGGTATTAGCATATCCAAACCTTAATTTCATCATCCTTTTGTATTCGTTCCATCCAAGGAAGTTCTCCTTATGCATACCCCACCAACTGACAGGTGTAGTGTGCAGCGCCAACTCTAGTGCCTGGAAGCGATGCTCTTCTGGTACTTCCCTTTCACATTCATCTAAAAACAACTCCACATCAGTCAAACCATCATAATGTGGAAGCTTCCTTACCTCGATCGAGACACACCTCAGTGATTTGGTCATCATGTTGCAGCGGAGTGTAGATACTTCATGTAACTGATTCAGCCAGTGTTCAAGTTCCTCATCCAAATATGAGGTGCATTAGTTATCCTTGTCCCACACAATTTTTCCATCAATTATAGGATTGATCCAATCTTCATCTCACTATGTAATCTTGTATATCTTATCTAGATCATCATCAATCTCTACAATCTCATGAATAGGTTCAGTATAACATGCTCCTTCCACAGGAACTATTGGCACTACAACCCTGAGCGCTTTCATTTCAAATGTCATCTTCTACTTCTTCAAGTTGATTACCACGTCCATATCAAAATCCCAGTCAATTCCTAGTAGTGCGAGGTACGAGTTATTGTCATCCAATATTTTAGTGACCTCAAAGTCAGCCAGCGCACTTGCATCCTCAATGTCCACCATTACATAATGTAAACGCCCCATCAGAATAATCTTCTATTGATTTTCCATGCACAGCTGAATAGGAGACCACTGCAGCTCAAGCCTCCCCACCCTTTCCCATGTTTTCTTAGGCATGACATTTGCATCAAATCATAGAGCCAAGATTACTTGATCCATTTCGTATTCACCTATCTAAGAATTCAACCTCATCTCGTGCCCCGTGTGCCTCTTATGCTTACCAATTTTCCTCACAGTGCATTGCTCAGCAGGAATCTTTTCTTTATTTGTGCACTTATCAATTAACTCTTGCAACCCTTATGTTACTTTCTGACCACACTGTAACTTCATACAAATCTTTAGAAAAGTAGCTAGTACCAAAGGATCTACTTCTTGCATCGCACTAGTTTCCAGCATTTTCTCTTGACTTCCTAAGGTAGAGGCCTCAATGAAGTTTTCTTTGCTTCCATGAAGGTCCTTTTAGTGCATTTAAGATCAAATTATACTTCCTTCTCAGCAACCTTACACACCCACCTGTCATCCTCTGGCTGCTTACCTTTATCTGCACCTATCGCCATACCATGTCTTGTCACTATATTTCTATTGTGATCTTCTTTGCAAGGCTCAACCATTATCATTTGGATGTTTTGCATAAGATACTAGGGATGTGCCTTCTTTTATTGCATCTTTTCCATAAGGACTGGAAATTCTTCTATGACATGGTCATACTGTCGAAAATAATGACATGACGAATGTGTGAGGTTTGTACAATCTCACGTGAAGTGCCTTGCTTCACCACAATTATAGCAGATTACTTGCCCACACACTCGACCTAGTCCATCGCCTCTTCCTCGTCCTTGGACTTGGAATCCTTTGCACGCAGCTCCTGCACCCTAATCCTAAGGATGGTTTTCTTCCTGCATTTAGTAGGTAGGGGTTCTATCTATCATTAGCTCATAACTTCTATAATGGCGTTCATGATGGCCCATAGATATACAAAAATTGTAAAACAAATCTTGAGGGGTCTATACAAAATTTTGCAGTAAATGGAAATGATCAATTGCATGATATCTTATAACCTGATAGATAGCACACCATAGCACAACTCCCGCGCTCATCCCAACATCATTCTCTGGTTTGAAGGGAATAGGCCTTCCCCCAATAATATAGTTCTTATAGACCAGGAAATGGTCCTTATCATGTCCATGGCTCTTGCATTTCAAACACCAAACCTCAACGCACACTTTCGGCTGAGCTTCCTTTCCTTTCTTCAAGATCTGCAACTCCAAGTGTAGGCTTTCTAGCTATGAGTGAATTTGTTTCACTCCAAGGTTCATATCCTACATAGGCTAGGCATCCCATCATCACAATTTCCAAAGCTTCTGCTTGCATTTTTATCTTTTGTTGTGATAGAGGAACTCTCAAGTGCAACAAGAGTGATGCTATATAGCAGTCACAATGTTGGGAATCTGTGATTATCATATTGGCCTGCCAGATCAGGCATTTCAACCTTTGATCGAAATCCCAAGATCTCTCATCTAAATTATGCAAGATTTCCTTAAACTCAATTACTCGCTGCACCTCTGACTTAGGCTTGCTGAACTCCTTATTCAGGGCTTGCTGGGTTTCTACCAACATCATGTTGGGGTTATTAGTGCAACGCTTGATGTACCATGTTAATGCGCAATCTTGTAAGGCTATAACCAGTTGCAATTTCTTGATGTTATCATCTATAATCTGCTATGTTTTCCATACAGCTCCTACAAAAAACCAAAACTGTTCAAGATCTTCACTCCCTACCCCTTTAAAAAATGGCATCTTCATCGCATTCACCATGTTGAATGGTGGAAGTGGAGGTGGAGTGGGTGAAGGTGTAGCTGTAAGAGGCGGAGGTGGAGGTGGAGGTGGAGTGGATGGATGAGGTATCCTCATGATACCCTGTGTAATTAACTAAAATTCCTTCGTGACATAGTCATCACCATCCCTTCATTATCACTTGAAGGGAGTTCAATGAGTGGACTATATTCTCGGTTTGATCCTTCATTTATTCTAAAGAATCTCCCACTTCGCGTAACCCCAAACATCAAGGTAATTGCATAACCCTCTTTTCACATAACAACATTTTAATCCTAGTTTTTAATGATTTCAAATACTTATTTTGTGTCCTTTAAAGAGCCTTCCTATAGCTGATATTTCTGTCAATCGTGAAATAAGTCACAAAACTTCCCAATGTGTGATCAATCCAGTGATCCATAGCCCACACAATATTTCTTTCTGATGCCTCCAAGCATCACACTAGTTTAGGAGTCCACACTAATATAGGACTGTCGAGCCTCCACGTCCCTTGATTATCGACCAATTTAGACAACCACTCATGTAGTTCATCAGGGAAGAAACATAAGAATGCGCCAGTCCTGTCTGTGTACAAACCTCTCTGCAACCACTACTCCTTGAATACTTTAAGGCTCCTTTTCTCTTGAGCCACAAATGCGTGCATGTTTCAATCAATCCACTTGCCAATCTCTTTCTTTGTAGGAAACCATTTATCGCACATCTCTCAAATAGATCCCAGTCTCGACAACGAAACCATTTGTTGGCTTAAGGGGGGTTGACCCAGGTTCAGAGTTGTTCACACCAACCAACAAATCCCAAACTATTGGCCCTTTTGGCAAAAACCTGCATATCGCAGGCTGCAATCTCACCTAAAGAAATATTGGGAGATGCTAGAACTAGGTTGCTACATTCAGAGACCGTAAGATAAGTGATCTTAAGCCTTTGTAGATCAGATCTACTTTTGCGCAAATCAGTATCTTTCTTTGGCCTGCTACTTCAACTCTAAGGTAATGTCTTTTAGACCTTCACAAAGGTCTGCAATCAGAATTTATAGACCTAAAGGAACCAATTTATCCACTTTCATGGACTAATTAGTAACCCTAGACATGCCTTCGTGCATATCTACCCAATTTAATAAAAATCATAACATATTCAACATTTATCTTCGCAAAAACAGATAGTTACTTAGTTCATGCATAAATATTAAAGATTCAATAAGTTTACGCAACATTTACACATTATTCCATAGAAAACATATCATTGAGTGATAAAGAATACCATGAACAGAAATAAGAATAATACTCAAAGGCAAGGTATTTTTCCCAAAACCAGTCTTTATTAAATTCATCATTCAGTTTATAGACTTTCCCACTCTGCACACTCAGTTGTAGGTGTCTGTGCACTCTGCTACGCACTTACCAAGGTTTCCTATGCACTCAACTGTGGGAGCCTTCCCCTTTTGCCTAAGTGAAGGAAACAGAGCTTTCTTGCCTTAGCACTTGCCATAAAAATCTTCTAACTTAGTTTCATCTTCTTACTTGTCCACCTCTAGACTCACTATGACTCACATATATATAGCATTCATGCTTACAATACCATGGCCTGCGGCCTATGGGTAAGTCTCAAACCAACCTATTACTTGCCCAAACAAGAGGCTAAAGCCCCTTTGACTCCTACTTAACTACACACTTTGCTCCTACATTTCGCAGAGACTTTACATCCTTTACAAAATATTTTACAAAAATTGGCTAAACTAACCCAAAATTGACCAAGGGGACACTATCCCAACACATATCTTGGGGGTGGGTGCCTCCAACAGGTCGGTGCCTGCAAATCTATTTAATGAAGAAGAATAATTTGCGGTTTTCTCCCGTATGGGTTTCAAAATTAAAGTTTGTGTCCCCTTGTGTTGATGTGATGGACTCTTGATGTACTTTTGATATGATAATGGTTTCTTTAGGCACTGTTCTATTTGTTGATACGCAGAAAATAGTTATGATACATTGTTACATAATTTTTTATTAATAAAAAGTTGTGAAATGGTAAAATTGTTACCACATTCATTCACCCTCCAAACACCTTCCCCCTCCCTCTCAATGTAATATTTAGTCCAACAAGTGGTTTAAGAGTAGGCTTCCTTCAAGAATAGTTAAATACTAGAAGGTTGATCTAAAGAAAATATGGCAACAATCAGAGAAACAGGAAATCCTCATTTTTTTATGGATCCAACTATGCTTTATAGAAGATACAGATAGAGATTTATCTCACCTCCTTGGGAGATGATATTTTGGAAATTGTAGAGACTGACTATAAAGTTCCAAATTCTATTCTAACATATGAAATTGATAAGGAACTCTATACATCCAATGTTCAAGCCAAGCATGCTATTCTAAGTCGTTTATCAAATTCATAATTTATCAAATTAATGCGATGTGTCAACTCATGAGCTATGGAATAAGATATAATCATATTATGAAGGGAATACAAAGGTAAAGGAATCTAGTTTACGATCTCTTGCGCCTAATTCAAAAGTTTAAATATGGAAGAAGATGAGGATATTGCTTCATATTTTCTTCAAGTATATGAAATTGCCAACTCCATTATAGGTCTTGGTGAAGAATTCAAGGATGGCGTTGTTGTTTGAAGAGTATGGAGATCTCCTCCATCAAGATTTAATGCCAAAGTGTCAACCATTGAACAATTAATGGAAATGGGAAAAATGAGTATGGATGTACTTCATGGAACACTCTCAACATATGAGCTAAGGATAAAGGAGGAAAAAGGAGGAATCAAGGAAGTAGCATTCCAAGCAACCAAAGAAGACAAAAAACATGAAGACTCTAACTCTAATAAGGAAGAAGCCAAGTTTGTCAGGAAGTTAAAAAGAGGAACCAACAATTTCAAAGGTAAGTTCCCATTTAAAACAATGTAAACATTGAAACATGAACTGTACTGAGTACCCGTTTTTTTGAGGTAGAAAAAATCATCCGATTTTGAAAAGTGTTAATTCAGAATACACATTTTTTTTTGGACCATATTTTTGACACTTTAAATTTTCTTATGTATCAAATATGAACATTTTTTTAGATGTTAGTGATTTTTATGATGATTTTGAAAGTGTTGATGCAACATCAACCCCTTTTTTTAGAGGGCTTATTTTTGACACTTTAAATTTTCTAATGTATTAAGTGTGGATATTTTTTTGTTTTTAATGTCAGTGTTTTTCATGCGGATTTTGAAAAGTATCAACATGTTTTTTAAGACATATTTTTGACACTTTAATTTTTTTTCATATCTTAAGTATGCACAATTGTTTTTTAATTATTGATTATTTAACCATTTTTCAAGTTTTTTTATTCCTCTTCTTATTTTTCGTCCTAAGATGTTTTTTTTAAGGGTTTTCCAAACATGTGTTTTTTGTTTTTCCTTACAATGTTTTTTAATAATGAAATTTGTAATATCTTTTGCAAAAATTAAAGAAAATCATAATATTAATATTTTGAGGTTAGGATTTTGTATATATTTATATATCGTTAATTAATACGTCAATACACATAAAATAATTGTTAGTAAAAAATAATAATTTTAAGCACAAGACAAAAGATATACATTTTGCATATAGATATAATTAAAAAAAAACGTATTTTAAGACCTTTTCGCTAAAAATGACATGTTAAATAACTTTTTTGTGAAAAAATTACAAATAAGTGAAGAAATTTTTTTTTTATGAATTTTATATCAAAAAATTATGACATTTAATTTTATTTATTTTTCCAAAAATCAATGATTCAAATAAAATTTAAGTAAAAATAACAAAAAATAAATGTGAAAAAAAATAAAATAAACATACAATTAAAAAAAACAAAATTAAAACATAAAAAGTACAAATTATTCTTAATTTAAAAAAAACATTAAAATATTAAAAAGGATAATAAAAAAGTAAAAATAAATTGAAAAATAAAACATAAAAAAACACATAAAATCATTACAAAATATTATAATTAAATTTAAAAATAGACACGTTAAAAAAATAAATTAAAATAAATAAACAAAAAACAATTTAAAAAATATTTAAATTAAATAAATAATAAAAATAAAATAAAAATTAAAATTGTGGCTAAAATAAATAAATAAAAAGTCCGCAGAGGTTTGGTCTCATAGCCAACAGATGGTCTATTAAGTCGTCCGTGCCACTGTGCAGGTCACGAGTTCAAGCCTTGTCTTACCCGAGGGCCATTCTTGCGGGCTGGGCAGTTCCTCCTAGAGGTTATAGTGGCAGCAGGTGGGATTCAACCTCATGTAACGCGAGTACGATACCACCACCATTGCCAATTCTATTAGTCAACAAAATAAATAAATAAAAACAATTAAATAAATAATAAAAATAAAGATATAAATTGTGGTCCATGCCTGACCCAACGGGTCCTGGACCATGGCAATCTGATTCCCAATATTGGATTGCTATGGCCTAGGGCCCATTAGACCACTGAGCTAGGCGGGGACAAAGGTCACTGGGCCATTGGGCCAGGTGAGGGAGGGGGGGGGGGGAGGAGTGGGAGGTTGTTGGCACCAGGAACCTCCTCCACACTCTTGCCCGACCCAATGATCCCTAGGTCATGGAAATATGATTCCTGAAATCGGATTGCCACAACCCTTCATGCCCCTGCCCGACCCAATGATCCCTGGGCCGTGGAAATCTGATTCTTGAAATTGGATTGCCATAACACAGGGCTCGTTGGACTCCTACACTGAGCGGAGACCAAAATTTTTAATTTTAATTTTTATGTTTTCTTAATTTGTTTTAATTAATATGTTATTTTTTTAATCATTTTTAATTTGTGTGTTTTTTTTTTTTAATTTTTATTATTTTGTATGTTTTTTCATTTTATTTTATGCTTTCCATTTTATTTGTTTATTATATATATATATATATATATATATATATATATATATATATATTCTCTTTTTTTTTTTCTACATTTATTTTTTTCTTCAAGTTATGTTTTGTTGGGAAATATTATTTTTGTGTTTTTTGTTTGTTTGTTTATTTTGTCACATTTTTTTTATTTTCTGATTTAATATATTATTTTTATTTACTTGCTAATATTTTTTAACTTTTGTGGTTTTTTGTTTTTGGTTATTGTTTTTATTTTTTTCAATGTTTTAATTTTTATTTTATTTTGTATTTTTCATTTTTATTCATTTATTTTGTATTTTATTTTATTTTTTCTTGTATTCTCTGTTGATCCTTAACTAGAAATTTGATCTCATTATGTGTCAATTTGATAGTTGATTTTAAAGTTTCTTTATAATGGATCAAGTCTGCCCCTGCAATGTGTCGATTTCATGGTTGATCTTTATGTATTCATTACAATGGGTCGAATTCACCTACACTGTGTATCAATTTGATGGTTGATTTTTAAATTTTTGTTGCAATGTATGGAATTGTCTTAGGCTAATATTTTAAAGTCATTATACTTTTATCATTTAAAAAAATTACTCTTGGTATAATGACTCTTTCATTGAAATGTTTATTTTTAAAGTTTTTTTAGCCATAAATTTTTTCCATAATGTCATGGTTGAAATATGTTTAAAATTTCAAGTTTTCTGTAGTCATGATATTTGGTTTTAATTCCATGGTTGAAAAATTGTCAAAATTTTAAAATCTTTCTGAGTCATGATATTTTATCTTTAATGATGTGGTTAAAAACAATTATAAGTATTTAATCATTAACACCATGACTAAAAATTATTGGAATTTTTATGTTTTTCAGAGACATGGTATTTTATCTTTAATGTCATGCCTGAAAATTATTGGAATTTTAAGGTTTTCTGGATTCATAATATTCTATCCTTAACATTATTGTTAGAAAATGTTGAAAATTTACCTCGAAAAAAAGACATTATTCTAACATCAACAATTTTTGTTTCCAGGATGTTTTTTACACAAAAAAAATTGTTTTATTGAATTTTATTGGCATTTTTAAAAAAGTGTTGAAAATTACCAAAAAAAGACATTATTTCAACATCAACATTTTTTGTTTTCAGGTTGTTTTTCGTGTTTTTTTAGGGTCTTTTTTTTGCTATAGTTCTTGTTTTGAGTTTACAATTCCCATTTCATAGTTTAAATTGTTTTACGTGTTGTGAATGTGGAAGGATATGACACTATGATTCTAAATTTCCTTATGCTAAAATGATTGATAGTGATTATGAGCCCAAATTCAAGATTAAGAATCAAAAGAACTTGAAGAAAGCCGACAAGAAGAATAATTTATACTCAAACAAAGAAAGTGGTTATGAAAGAAATGAAAGAGTAATCGATGATGAAAGAGGTGAAACATTGTTCATCATCGAAAAAAAATAACTTGAAGAAGAAATAGATTATGAAGGAGAAATCAAAAGTGCATTGAAGGAAATAAATGTCTTTAGAAAGAAGGACGAACAATTAATGCAACAACTCCAAGACAAAGAGTTGAATAAGGAGACTATTCTTGTTGTCAAGGTTAAGCTAGAAAAGAGATAAAATAATAAAGGGAGTTTTATCATAATCACTACATGAGAAGGAATAACTTTGTAAAAAATTAGAATTTATTCACTTGAAAGAAGAATTGGAGCAACTCAAACACAACCTAATTCTTCATAAAAGGACTAAATATCTATATAACATTCTCAACATGCAAAGGTATCCCCTCATTGAAGTAGGTTTGGGTTATCGAGGAGGTTGTGAGGCATCCAAGAAGAAAGTTTTCCCAAGCACATCAAATGAGTTTCATCCCAAGAAGATTGATCTAACATTCATTGTATCTAGTAGAAACTCCCTTGAAGGGCTTAAGAAAATCTCGAATTAACCAAAGCATGTTCAATTCAATGACTCTCAGGATGATGTTGCCAAGAAGCATCAAGGTACATTCAATTCACAAAAGGAAAGGAACCAAAATGAAGGAAGGGATCATCCTATGACAAATAATATTCATAAAGAAGCAGGTATTGAAAATCAATGAATGAATGAGGCTCCTCCAAGGAACAAATTAAAAAGATGAAGTTTACCCTATACTTGTAAGGAGAAAAATAAGTTCGTTGATTATTGTTTCTCATGTACAAAATTTGGGCACAAAGCAAAAGATTGCATGACTCATGATATGATCATATATAGAGGATATGATCAGGTGCCTACATTGAGGCATATGGATCAAGTTAGAAGAAAAAATTAGCCATTTTCGCAAATGTTGAAGTCCAATATTGTGTGTTATACATGTCAAAAAAGGGACATACAACACATGATTGTAGACTAGATAGAGAAGAACTTATATTTAAGCTAAGAAGCAATACAATGGGATGGAGGATGAGACAAGAAGAACCAAGGTTGGATATAACCCGTCAAATCTAATCACTTAGTGAATTCTTCTTCAAGATTATTATTTATTAAATCATAACTTGAAGAAGCAATTTTATGCACGTAAAATTATCAATTTAATAAGAGGGAAAAATAAGAATAGTGACAAGGGAAGATTCCAAATGAAAAAAAAAATTAGTAGACATGTATAGGCAAAGAATTTATTCAGATTCACCATCAAAGGAGCAAATAAGAAGTCCATGAAAAACATAGTCTCAAGGGGAGACTCCACGAGTTCCATAGGAAAGTACAAGAATAATTGGAGAAGCAGATGACAACATGATATTAGGGGGAGATTCTATCATATCCATAGGAAAATTCAGAAATAGTTGGTGAGCATTGGTAGGAATTTATAGGAAAAGGAAGCATGGTCTAAAGGAGAGACTTTTTTTAGTCCATAGGAAAGTACATGAAAAATTGGAGAAGCATTAGAAACCTGGTCACAAGGAGAGAACTTATGACATTCATGAACAATTTGTGAGTATTGACAAACACTTGGAGAATGCATGCATTGACATCTACGATAGACAGTAGAAAATAATCTCATGGAGACTCTATAGGATCAAGTTCACACATAATTAAGGAAGCATAGTAGGAAACCATGTCCCTTTTCCATTGATGTCAAAGGGGGATATAATGTAGACAATGTAACAACCTCAAGTTAAAAATCCATGTAACAAAATTAATGAAATAAAAAAAAATAAGGACAAGGTCATGGGACACATATTCTAAGCTAAATGTTGGGAAAAACATCCTAGTGTGGGTGTTCACTTGGTTTATTATGGTTAAGGAAATTGACAAAAGAAATGAAAAAGGTATTGGGAAGGAAAAGTGGAATTAGTTGACATTTTATATATGAAAATAATCGAAATTAGAAGAAAATGAAGGTGAAAGGCCACAGGTTTCATGTGAGGAGGAAAATGAAGGAAAATAATGGAAAATGAAGAAAATAGAGGAAACATTGATAAAAAGGCTTATGAGGATCAGTTCAAAGAAATTTGTTAGTTTAGGTTTGGATCTCTCTCTCTATTATCTCTACTCTCTCATACTCTTTAACACTTAGAGTATTCTTGGAATGCTCTAGCATTGGAGGAAAGAAGGAAAAGGAGGGACAAGAAAGAAAGAGGGAGAAAATATCAAGCAAGGAAGAGCATGATCAAGCGGCTACAACGAAATTACTTGGAGGTATCGATTTGCATGTATGATTTCCTTGTTAGTTTAGGCATGCATGGTACATGCATGTGTGTTTTTTGTTCTCTTGTTGTCATTGGCATGGGTTTTGCTAGATGTGACAATGTTTTTCAGCCTCGCCTTATCATTTTCAAATATCCATGGTGTGATGGGGTTCTCATGTTTTGGTTGAGCTAGATTTTTGGATGGATTCGAACTTGAGTAACGTGGTCTCAGGATTAATCACAAGGCCTAGAAATCTTGAGATGGGATATAGGGTAAAGCCTGATTGTGAACACCCTTGATTAGGCCTAGGAATCCCTTGACTGAAATGGTAGGATATACGATAAACACTAGAGGGTGGAGCCTCATTGGGCCTAGGAATCCTTGATCGATGAATGGCGGGATATACGGTAAAGCCTAGAGGTGAATGCTCTTGTTGGTCCTAAGAATCCTCGACTGGTGAATGTCAGGATATATAGTAAAGCCTAGAGAGTGGAGACGAAAAACTTTGCATGGTTTAGGTGGAGAGATCTAGAGGCATCCATGCTTGTTTAAGGCCTAGTGATTCGGTGGGGATTGTAGTAGTCCTAGTTGTATTGATGAGGGTTTACGACCTAAGAATCCTTGGTGGGATATATGGTAAAGCCCGGGGAAGCCTTGATTTGTTTTGTTGTGAGTCCAACATTCATGCTTGGAATATGGCACAAGGGTGATTAGATGAAAGAAAGATTTGGTTCAGCCCAATCTATGGTCGGGTGGTACATGGAAGTCCTTGGTTTGGTTGGCTTTTGCATATGATAATAAGATATCTTTCCCTCTTGTGTTCTATGTGTAAATGTACTTATTAATATGTTGTTTTTATGGTTGTGTTATCCTTGTTATTTTGTTGGTTACATGTTGGTTATAGGCATGGTTTATGATAGAATTTGGGTATGGATATCATCATGTTTTGATTAGTAAATGAATGAATGATGAAAATATGACCTAATAGATGATAATTCAACTATTTTGATCATGAATAAACTCTTTTTTACGAATCTCAAATAAGTATGAGACCCGTATGCTAAGATCTATGGTTATGACTTATAGATTATATATTTGTGATATATTTGAAAAAATGTGTGTCATGGCTGGTAGGGGTCTAGTCAATTCCTTGTACCAATGTTTGCATTAGTAGCTTTAATTCATGGTTATTTAAAATTTTTGGAAGTTTCATGAAGTTCTGGGTAGTGGCATGAGTCCCGAACCTGAAAAAGTGGCACATAACCTAGGGTCGTTGGCACTGAACTGCCTGAAAAGGGCCACAGTCGTAGGCATGACTTGCTATGGGAGTGACTAGAGGGCCTTAGTCACATGCACGGTTTTTCATGGTAGCTGTTGGTGGTCTAGCTCAACAAAATAACAAGTTTTCTTAGCGGTTAGTTACATGAAAGGGTTGGTTATCTCCTAAAGGGTTTGTAGTTCCTAAGTAAGGTCAGATTGGGTTTGTTTTTTTTGTTCCATTTCCTTGACTATACATAGGGAGTTGAATCACATTATAGTATCCTCTCATCGTATGTTTACCATAGTGGACTGGTTAGATTGGGTAAATGTGGGAGGAGGGTATTACAAAGTGGTATAAGAGCATGGTTTGCCCCTTGGAATGGACATTGGTTGGAATGTGTTTGTCATGCATACATTTCATTTGCATATATGTTCATCATGATTGTGGCTTATGTTCTTGTTATGTATGCATGGTCATGGTTATTGTTGTAGTTTTGTATGCATGGTGGTGGTGTTTTTGAATGTGGTTGTCATGAATGCATGTCGGTTGTTTGTGCATTTGTTATGCTGGCCAATATCTATATTTTTTGTTATGCATGCATTGTCATGGTTATTGTTATGCATATATGGTAGGTAAAACATGAATTGTGAGGTTATTGTATGTAGTTTGTGTCATGTTATTGTATGTAGTTTGTCTGAGGTCTTGATGTTATTATGTTTTGTGCTAATTTGAATTGACCTATGCAGATGATTATAGTTATTCCATTTAGGTATCAGTTAACATATTGTGATATTATCTCATACTAATCTAAACTGACTATGCATATGTAACAACCTTGGTTAAAAATTCAAGTAAAAATATATAAGACCATGGTTGAGGGACATGTATTCCAAGTTGAATGGTGGGAAAACATCCTAGTGGGTGTCCATTTGGTTTATTATGGCTAAGGAAACTAGAAAAATGTCAAAGGCTTTGGAAAGGCAAGAGGCATTAATTGACATTTTATTTATGAAAATAATGGAAATTATGAGAAAAGGGAGGTGAAAGGTCACAGGTTGCATGTGAGGAGGAAAATGAAGGAAAATAATGGAAATTGAAGAAAATAGAGGCCTCATTAATAAAAGGGCTTTTGAGGATCAGTGGGTAGTCTTGGTCTATTTAGTTTTGGAGGAACTCTCTTATATTTTCTCTCTCTCATACTCTTGGATACTGTTGATGGTACTAGACCCACCAATATTCAAGGGATCACTGTGGTATGAAGTCCTAACTAGACCTCACACCATTTGGTGTGGGACTCCCATTTGGTATGATGGCTCGGTTGCCATTGTCTTAAGGATTTGCCTCAACTCTTGCTTTTCAGTATAGGAGTGGTTTTTTTTGCCTTCAAGAAGTGAGGTTTGTGTGCTTGGTGAGTGCTAGTGTACTCATGTCAATGGTTCTTTAGCTCTAAAGGGAGAGACGTGAAAGTGAGTCCCAAGTTGGATGGGATGCAGTCACAACTTGGCTAGGAACACACAACACAATAGGACATGCACAACTTCTGGAGGAGCATTCCACATAGATGCGGCAGTAGAAACATAAAGGTAAGATAACACATTTAGCACTCAATGGATTAGTCCAAACAAGTGCAACGGTTGTTACAGAAAGCTTCATGTGAAAGGTCTATCTGATGTCTAGGAGAGTAGTCTACATGGGCAAGACAACATTAACAACATATACAACACATTTCCATTAACAGATTATGCATTACAACAAGTAAAATAGTTCAGATGTAGAACACAGGTTAAAGAAACATGCATTAAAAGTGTTAAAGATTAGTCTTACGATAGATACGATACATGTGTGAAAACATGTTGGCTTATTAGTAGGTTTTTGAATTAAGTGAAAGTTCCAAGACACATCATTACACCATACATCACTATCCCCGAGTGTGGGGTGTTGGAGCCACTACTTACTCCTCAAAGAAAATATTACAGACTCTCTTGGCTATGTGGGTGGAGCTGAGGTGAAAAGTCATTTTCATGTACAAATGAGGGGGTATTTATAGCCAAGGGTGAAACTAACCCTTATGGATGTTCGACTAACCTCATGATCGTTTCACTTCCATGACTTTTCGACTTACATGACTTTTTATTCAACAAGTGGGTCTCTTTGGACTTCCACGTTACATCACATTGATTGACAACATAGCCCATAGTAGAGACATGGACGACATGACTCATGACATGAATTGACATGAAAGTGTTGGTACCTTCATGTTGTTGCTAAAGCGCATGTCGAGCTTTAGTGCTACTACGTGATGGGTGTCTTCATGGTGTATCAGAGTTTCACCTCTGCATGGCGAAGTGTGCAGAGTCTTCGATGGTCCTTGGTTAGCTTGATGAAGCTTTAGCATGTTGTTCCTTGCTTGCATGTTGGAAGGCTTGACAGGCTCATTTGTTCACGAAGGTGCATGTTCATCATGTTTATTCGTTTCACATGCATCGTTCATTCATCTATTGGTGAATTTGTCCTTCTGTATGTGCTCCCTTCGTTCATCTCGTTCGTCGTCTTGCCATGTTTGTTGGTGTACCTGTACTTGTAGTCACTCATCATGAGACAACATCAAATCCAAAACCTCCTAGTCTATCATGACACATGATAATTTCGGATGCAGGTGACTAGGAGAGGCAGCAAGGTTGTGAAGCATGATGATGGCTCCAGGTACTACTGATGAAAACTACGTAAGAGTCACTAAGTGATGGAGACAAGGAATCTAAGCCAACAGTGACTGTTTGCAAGTTTTGGCTCGGTTGGGAGTCAAAATTGCACAAATTTTTGGAGAGACAGTTTGGGATATAAGAAGGTAAGGTAGGTATGATTTGTGAAATTTCTAGAATGAGTAGGAAGCAGGGGATGGAAGGCCAAAATTGTGTAATTTTCTGGACGAGCAGGCCAAGCTGTGAGGAGGGTCAGTAGGTAGGGATTGCATAGTTTTTTGTGGGAACTTCCCAGGAGACTGGCAGCCAAAACTGCACAATTCCCCAAGTGAACTGGTAGCTGGCTACCGGGGTCACTGGCAGCAAAAACTATGCAATTCCCAAAGGGAACTGACAATTGGCTGCTGGAGTCATTGGTAGCAGAAACTATGCAATTCCTGGACAGAACTGGCAGTCTACGACTAGGGCTTGCTGGAAAGGGAAACTGCATTGAGGCCAGGAGGCCGACCTACTGATCATCTCTGTGTAATTTATGAGCTAAGCTAACTGATGGGAAGTAGAAGGCCTTCTCATGAACACTGTACAATTTCTAAGATGAGCTGTCGTGATGACTGATTGGGAAAACTGTACAAATTTTTGAGGGAGACAAGGACGAGCACTTGGTGTCTGTCTGTCCTTCCGGCATAATTTCCTCAGTCGGCTTAGCAAGTAAGGTCAGTGGCCTCTCCACAATTTTTGAGGGGAGTTAGTCCCAGGGTGACTGTCGGGTTTGATTTTCTGGGTGGCTAGCATGAGGGTTTATTGAATTGCTTGTGGGTAGCACGGCTTGAAAAAACTAGCTTGGTGCTTCTACATTGTTCTGGTTGGCAGCCGATCAAGTCGAAAGCAGGGTGATGGTCTAGCTGTCAAAGGGGAGTCTGGTCATCAGAGATTCAGAAAAAATGACTAAGTGTGTGGATGATCAAAAGATGCATAAGTGATCATATGAACACACACTCACATGACTCAACGACGAAATGGCCAAAACCATCTAGACACACATGTTCAACATGACTGACCGATGGTGAAAGTGACAAGCGTGAAACTCATGATTGACCATTCATTGCTCAAGATGAAGCTTGCACAACAGTGAATGTGACTCCGTGTGTGAGTGCAATAGATGTTTTCATAGCGAATACAGCAAGCACATATGAAACAAAGACTTTCAGCATAACCAGAACATGGTTGCAAACATGACTTAAACACCAGCATGCAAAAACTTGAATGAAATGAAGAAGCAAGGTGGATGTAAAGACTCACACGAGATCTTAGAGTGAACTTGAGTGTGTGAAATCATCAAGTGAAACTCTCAAGGGAGGCTCCGAAATTGGTGCAGGGAAAAATTTTGGAGGGTGGTTGTAGCCACTACAACACTTGGCGACGCATTGGTAGAACTCTAGCTTCGCTGTTTTAGTTCATTGCTAGCACAAGGCCTTGATCTTTCAGGAAGTATTGAATTGTTGTGCGGGTTACTTTAGTTTCCCCACTTACCCCATGGCCATACATGGTTCACCCTTTGTCAACTTAGTCAAACATAATCAAAAGTTCAGCTTAAATCTCAGTGTTTCGAATCTACGAAGGGTAGTTTAGCTCACGAGTTGAATATTTTAAGAGTATAAGTTTTCATCTCTGTGTTGTTCCGTTGCCAGAAGGCCTAGACAGTACCCCGATGGAGTCACGTAGGAACATACACATTGCGCCACTTCCAGTGAGCTTGGTCAGTACCCCAGTGGAGTTGCATGCTTCACCTATCTACGCAAGAAGCCTTTCTCTTCTTTTACCATTGTATTTTTCAAGAGGACTGTGCATAGGAACTTATTTATTTTTGGGGAAGAAGAGGGATCCTAACTTATTGAGAGAAGAAGAGGTTGTTCCTTTAGAGAATCATGTAAGACCTCTGTCATAGGTTTGCTCGTTTAGATTTTCCCCTTCTCTGTTTCTACTAGTTGGATGAGCTTGAACACATAGAGCAAAAGGTTGAGTATAGGCATGGGGCTTCCCAGTGTGGACACAGGTTCATGGTTGGACCAAAACTTCCCTAACAGACGGTTCATATTTTCCGTCAAGACTTCATTGGTTGAAGGTTATAACCAAGCACAAAGAATACGACACAAGACTGGCCAAGTGTTGCAGTGTCACTAGTATCTTCAAATTTCAGCCACATACTCTATTCAAAAGCCAAAATGTAGCAGTTGGTAGCACTTATTTCCAGAAACAAAAATAGTAATATATCAAAAAAATGAAACACACATGAACAAAAATAGTAAGTAGAATCAAACAAAGAAAAAACAAAGGTAATAAGAAAAACAAAACAAAGGAAAACAACAAAGCAATAAGCAGACTATGTACATGGCACAAGCGCGACCCAACCTACTGAAAATAATGTTTGAGATCTTGGTTGTTGGCAGGAAGGTTGTCAATCATCCTTCCTAGTGATTTCAAATGATACATGTGTGGGCCAAGCTTCTTGTAGACTAGTGTAAGTCCACCAAGCTCCACTACTAAAACCTGGTGGCATTCCAGAAGACCTTCAGGTGAAGACAACACCACTGTTTTAGGTACTACATCCAACATGGGCTTGGATGATGGCATAGGGTAGTTGCTTTTATTCTGGGAAGGGTTTAAGTTTCTGAAATCGATACATAAGTGGATTTTCTTAGATTTCTTATGTGCAAGATTTAAACTAGAAAACCAAGTATGATGACGAACTTTGCAAGTAGTCCAATCACCAAAAATGTTAGTCAATTTTTTTTGTAAAAGGAGTGAAAACAATGTGTATATGTTACCTGGTCTTCATTGTAATGGCTTATCTCCTCCTTTACCTAGAATCTCATGGTGGATTGCTCACATGTAGTCTGTACTCAAGTCATCATCTACTTGTGCAGACCCATCCCAGTACTGTTTGGTCAAGCGGTCAAAGGTTTTTCGCTACTGCAGTGTGTAGCTTGCACCAAGATTGGCCATCTTCACATCATAATAGGTTCCTAGGATGCTTTGTTTGTTCGTAGCGGTGGTCCTTTATATGTTCAGCACGATAGCTTCATACTCAACATTGTTGTTTGTGCATTCAAACTTTAAATAGCTCAAAGTCATGCAGTGCATGTTGTCTCGAACAACTAAGGTACACATGATCCTTGAGCCATCATGTGTTTTAGATTCGTCAAGACTAATGGCCCCCAACTCATCTGTACATGGACTGTTTGGCATGCCCATACTACTACTAATACTGCTACTATCAAAAAAATAAACTGTACAAGATTCATTACCATCAATTGGGCAAGGAAGGAGTCCCAACTGCGTGTCCAATGAGGTTAAAGCTAGCCATGCAAGATAACAATCCAATGTTGTCTCCAGGAGGCAATTGTCAAACATGAGTTCTTCGAAAGCCAACAGTTCATTCTCACCGTTAAGGGGAGTGATATTGTGTTTCATATACCTATTAGATAACACCCATATTTGGTTGCATTTTACCTTGTACGAAAGCCATAAGTGAGACCAGTCCACAATGAAATATCCATCTAGCTTGCTAGACCAGTCTCGACTGAGTAGTCGGCCATATTCTTTTGGTATGTCCACAACAACTATTGATGCATTGGTGGACTCGACTGTCATGAGATAATCGGATGATCACATCTCTTAGTTCACCAATGGATGTTACTGACGTTCTATCAAGTTAGATGATTCTTGTGGATGTTTCACTCCATCGTGCATTGATCTTCTTAGCAATGGAGAGCGGCATGACATTGGCTGTCGCACCAAAATCAACCAAGTAGTTTTGAACATTGTAGTTGAAAATTTCAAATGAAAGTAGGAATGGGGGGGGAAACTTGAGTTTGCTTCTTCCATCCAAAGTGTATTGAGCATAGTGAAAAGTGACCTAGGAGGTGTGCCTGCTCCCTTGCTGGTAGAGGTTGTGATGTTTGTTTCCGTTTGTCCCAATGCACGCAGCAGGATATTTCGCTGACTCTAGACTTTGGTTAACTCGAACAAACTAATGTTCACTCTATTTATTTCTCTGAAGTGGCTGATGGATTAGCCTTCTTTATCAACTGTCTCACCTTATCTTGCATTTCCCCAATTCTAGGGGGAGCCCCTTTACTCGTAAGATTGTAACGATCATTTTGCTTTTGGGGCTTCTTCTCAATGTTCATCTTTGAGATTACTTGCGAGCACTGATGTGTTCACCACATGCCCAGAAATTGGTGTTTCATTAAGTGAAACCTCTTCGTCATCATCAGTATCTTTTGGATGCTCCTACATATCACCTTCCGCATCGAGTGTATGACTGCAAACAAAGCTAACGAATTGCTTCCAATCTGAACAAGAGTTCTCGGGGTGGTACTCTTCATGGAAGGAACAAAACTTAGGATTTGCACATTGATCGAGTTGGAACACGGGCTTCTGTGCAGTTTTTGAAGAGATTCATCATTTGTTGCTTGATGAGATGGTTGATGAATTGTTGGCCTATCTTTGTCTAGATTGATGGCTGCTAGCAAATGTGTCCATTTTCTATTGCTTGAGTTCAGACATTTCGGTGGTCAAGTTCTTGACAAGGTGAGTGAGAGTCTCAATATCAGTTGCTTCCTTGTATCTACCCTTGCTCATCATTTCTTGGGGCTTCCTGCTCACATCCTCAGAGTCTTTCATTGATTCGTCATCTTTGATGACTCCGATCGTGCACAAGCCATTTTCAATAGAAATAGCCTCTTCCCAACTTTCCAAAAGTGTTGGCTTCGCAGCTCACTTGAAAAACTGTGCAATGGTGGTTAGAAGTGCGGAGTCATGAGGTTTAATGCTTGCTACAAACTTGTTCAAAACTTGTGTAAACCTCTTATTGAAGTCTTTCACTTTCTCTTTTCCCTCCATCTTGAGGCTTCCCAATTATTTGAGTAGCATGGCTGGGGTCTTGTCATCAACAAAATTTTCAAGGAACATACATTTGAAAGCACCCCAGTTCTGTATGGATTTGGGTGGAAGGTTGTGATAACAAGTAGTTGCACAACCATCCAAGGTACATGGGAACAATCTACATGCTATGTCATCCTATCATACCTCAAGGATCTGCAACTGTAGGTAGAATTTGTCTAACTGGTCTTATGCCTTCGCTGTACTGTTAAGGTTGAACTTGACGTTCATTCTTTTTGCTCACTTCAACATCTTGTGCAGAACAGCTAGGAGAGCCAATGGTCCCTGAGTCATCCATTCAAGATTTGGGTCAGCCATATCTTCCTATTTTTCTTCCTCTTCCTCTCCTTCAAAGTCTGATAGTTCTGGCTCCGAGTCTGTTGGTTCGTCTTCGCATCTACCTCCTCCGCTTCCTTCCCCTTTGCCTCCTATACCATAGTTCAATCCCAAGATCACAAGAGTTCCTTGTTCATATTGTGGGAATATTGGAGGTTCCTCTCCATCTTCAATAGCTTCTTATAGACTTTCAAGAGTGGAAAGGACTTCTTCTTTCACTGATGATACAAAAACTTCTATGGGAGTGGCTTTTAGCTTCCTAGATGTATGTGGAAGATGATGTATGCCTGGGATCAGTCTGATTGCTTTTGTGAACTGGTGAGTGATGGGATGGATGGAGTGAAGGTGTTGATATGAAATATCATGTTCAATTCTAGGAGGTGAGGAGTAACCAACTATAGAGTCATTTGTAGGTAAGAGGGAGTGCGATTTACTGCCTTGACTAGATGGTTGATGAATGAGTGTGAGGGGAATTTCACTCCATGTACAATTGGTTTCCCTCCTTCTAGCACCAAAAATGTTGATGGTGATGGACCTACCAACATTCAGGGGATCACCCCAGTATGAAGTCCCAACTATACCTCACACCATTTGGTGTGGGAGTCCCATATGGTATGATGGCCCAGTTGCAATTGTCTTGAGGATTTGCCTCAACTCTTGCTTGTCAGCACATGAGAGTGGTCTTCTTTGCCTTCAAGAAGTGAGGTTCGCGTGCCTAGTGAGTGCTAGTGTACTAGTGTTAATGGTTCTTTCATCATAAAGGGAGAGAGGGTGAAAGTGAGTTCCAAGTTGGATGGGATGCAATCCCAACTCAGTTAGGAACACAAAACACAACAAGACATGCATAGCTTCCAAAGGAGCAGTCCAAATGGATGTGGTAGTCACAACATACAAGGTAAGATAACACATACAGCACTCAACATGCCTGAATGAGTGCAACAATTGTTACAACAAGCTTCATGTGAAAGTCTGTCTAATGTTTGGGAGAGTAGTCTACATGGGTGAGACAACATTAACAACATATACAACACACTTCCATTAATAGATTATGCATTACAACATGTGAAATAGTTTAGTTGTAGAACACAGGTTAAAGAAACATGCATTACAAGTTTTAAATATTAGTCTTACAGCAGATACAATACATGTGTGAAAATGTGTTGGCCTGTTAGCAGACTTCCAAATTAAGTGAAAGTTCCAAGACACATCGTTACACCATACATTACTAACCTCGTGTGCAGGGCATTGGAGCCACTACTTACTCCTAAAAGAAAAGATTATAGGCTCTCTTGGCTATGTGGGAGAAGCTGAGCTTAAAAGTCCTTTTCATGTACAAATGAGGGGGATATTTATAGCCAAAGGTGAAACTGACCCTTATGGCTATTCGACTACCCTAATGACTGTTTGAATTCCATGAGTTTTTGACTTACATGACTCTTTTCTCAACAAGTGGGTCTCTTGGACTTCCAAATTACATCACATTGATTAACAACATAGCTAATAGTAGAGATGTGGGCAACATGACTCATGAAATGACTCGACATAACCCATGACATGACTCGACATGACAATGCTAGTACATTCGTGCTATTGCTGAGGTGCATGTTGAGCTTCAATGGTATTGGGTGATGGGTGTCTTCATGGTGTATCATAGCTTCAACTCTGCATGGAAAAGTGTGTGGAGTCTTTGATGGTACTTGGTTCACTTGATGAAGCTTTAGCATGTTGTTCCTTGTTTTCATGTTGGAAATCTTGGCAAGCTCATCTGTTCACGAAGGTGCATGTTCATCGCGTTCATGTGTTTCACATGCATCATTCGTTCATCCATTGGTGAACCTGTCCTTCTGCATGTGCTCCCTTTGTTCATCTCGTTCATCATCTTGCCATGTTTGTTGGTCAACATCAAATCCAAAACCTCCTAGTATACCATGACACATGATCATTTTAGATGTAGGTGACCAGGAGAGGCAGCAGGGTTGTGAAGCGGGATGATGGCTCCGGGCACTACTGATGAAAACAACACAATATTCACTGAGTGATGGAGACGGGAAATCTGAGTCAACAATGACTGTTTGCGAGACCTAGCTTGGCTCAGAGGAAAAATTACGCAAATTTTGGGAGAGATAGTGTGGTTTGTAGGAAGGCAAGGTGTGCAGGATCTGCACAATTTCTGGAACAAGTGGGAAGCAGGGGCTGGAGGGCCAAAATTGTAGGGTTTAACTCTGTACAGAAATTACCTGCATACGAATTCTGAATCATAGAAAAATAAACAATGCAAGAGCATAAAACGTAAAAAACACATATGCACAGAGATTTTCCCCTGGATCCCAAAACTGGGACTACCAGCTTGATTTTTCATTATGTTCCTTTCAATGTTACAATACATATTTATACATGCCAAAGCATCCAATACCATGGACCGAAAACCATCGCGTCCGAAAAACATGTGCGACAATCATGCACAAAACCATAGGTGGGTCCGCCCAGCCTAACATATGGTCCAAAACCAAAATTTTACGGGGCGCTACCCCGGACCCCATAAAGTGGGGTTACAGGTACCCCTGAAACCCCCTATTAACTATGTGGAAAGAATATAACACAACCCAAAAAAAATTGCACAATTTTTTGGAGGAACAGGTTGGGTTGTGAGGAGGGTTAGCACACAAGGATTGCACAGAGTTTTGAGGGATCTACCCGAGAGACTGGCATCTAAATCTGTGCAATTCCCAGAAGGAATTGGCATTTGTCTACTAGGGTCACTATTAGCCAAAACTACAAAATTCCCATAGGGCCAGTTGGTTGCCAGAGTCACTAGCAGTAGAAACTGAGCAATTCTTGGAGGGAACAAGCAGTCTATTGCTAAGGGGTTTCTCACAAGGGAAACTTCATCAAGGCTAGGAAGTTGGCCTGTTGCTCATAAACACTACGTAATTTCTGAGATGAACAGTAGGTCGACTGTTGGGATGACTGACTAGGAAAACTACACAATTTTCTGAGGGAGATAGGGACGGGCACTTGGTGTCTGTCCAACCTACCTGTGCAATTTCCTCAGTCAATGGAGCGAGTAAGGTAAGTGGACGCTCCACAATTTTTAAGGGGATTCAGTCCTAGGGTGACTATTGGGTCCAACTGTTCGGGTGGCCAGCATGAAGGTTGATTGAATTGCTTTCGGGCAGCGTAGCTTGAAAAACTAGCTTGGTGCTTCTACACTATTCTCGTTGACAATCGATCAAATCGAAAGCGGGATGATGGTCTGGCTGTCAAAGGGGAGTCTGGTCATTAGAGCTTCAACAAAAATGACTAAGTGTGTGGACGATCGAAAGATGCATAAGTGATCATACGAATGCACACTCACATGACTGGACGACGAAATGACCCAAACCATCCAGAAACATATGTTCAAGATGATTGAATGACAGTGCAAGTGACAAGCACAAAATTCATGATTGATTGTTCAATGATTGAGATGAAGCTTGCACGACAGTGAATGTGACTCTGTGTGTGAGTGCAACAGATGTTTTCATAGTGAACACAACAAGCACATACGAAGCTAAGACTTTGAGCATAACTAGAACTTGAACGTAAACATGACTTAGACACCAGCATGCAGAAACTTGAATGAAATGAAGAAGCAAGGTAGATGTAAAGACTCACATGAGCTCATGGAGTGAACCTGAGTGTGTGCGATCATCAAGTGAAACTCTCAAGGGAGGCTTTGAAATTGGTGCAGGCCAAAATTTTGGAGGGTGGTTGTAGCCACTACAACAGATACATAGATTTTTCTTGGATAACTCTTGGAGGGTGTGGCATACTTGGATTTTTGGAGAAAGAAGTTAAAGGAAGAGCAGAAAGTGTAAGAGGAAATCAAAATCAACAACTACAATGGGTTTTTCTTGCAGATACCGAGTTGCATGTATGTTTTCCTCACTAGTTTTGGCATGCATGGCATATGCATGTGGTTTATTGGTCATGATCTGTCACTGGCATGGAGGATTTCTTGTATTGAGAGTGGATTTTCCTAGCCTTTCCATTTCCTTGATAACCATGATGCTATGGATTTATTTCTTTGTTTTTCTAGTTGGTTCTAATGTTTCCTTAGATTGGGTTGAGTTACTAGTTACTGGAAGCTCTAGTTGGACAAACGTTATGCAAGCCCTGCAAGATCTTGGGTTGAGTTACTAGTCCTAGAACCCTTGGTTGGAAAAATTCTCTAGAAGCCCTAGGTGGCTTGAGTTACTAGTCCTAGAAGCCTTGGTTGGAAAAATGCTCTGTATGCTTGGAATAAGTTGTGGGTTGAGTTATTAGTCCTGGAAGCCTTGGTTGGAACAAAAAATTCGGCGCCCTAGAAGGATTGGGCAGAGACCAATCTGGTAATGGTTTTTGACGTCTGACCATGAGGTGGAATTATTGTTTGATGGGTTGAGGTGGTTTGTCCTCTGGAAGCCTTAGATGGTTTTGATTGATGTGTTTTATGAGATCCCACATTCATGCTTGGAATATGGCATGGGGGTGATTGGTTGAAGAGAGATCTAACTCAGCCAATCTATGGTCGGGTGGAAGGTGGTAGTCCCATACTGGGTTGGATTTTGCATCATTAATATGAGGTTATTTCTATTTATTATTTCATGGGTATTATATTGGTTTATATGTGGATTATATGGTTGTTATTTCCTTGGTATTTCAATTGTTATTATGCTGGTTATGAATATGTCTTATGATAGTGGCTATGTATGGATTTCATCACATTTTTATTTGTATATGAATGAAAAATGTATCTATGGGCTAATAGATGAAACAACAGCTAAAGTGATAAGGAAGAAATTCCTCATAGAAAATCTCAGATAAGTATGAGACCCCTATGCTTAGATCTGTCATTTACATCTATAGATTGCACTGATGCCAAGTGTTTGACAGAATGTCAATCCCGATTGGGGATGGTCAAGCCTAGTCCTCGAGTTCAATTTTGATTTATTAGTCTTGTCATCATCTATTTAATGGATTCTGGAAGTTACAACAAGTTCTAGGCAGTGGTCAAAATTTTGGGCTTGAAAAGTTCCTTAAATCCTGCGGACTTTGGCATAAGTATGCTGGAAATAGTCCCTGAACATAGGCATGCAAGCTTGTGGGAGTGTCCAGAGGCTTAATATCTTAAATACTCAGTGGGCTTTAGGGGCTGGTTAGCAGAAAGGTTGGGATGGCTCCTAGGAGTCCTATTTCTGATGTTGAAGGTTTATATGGTGTCTTTCCATCGGTTCCACTTCCTTAACATGACTTAGGAGGTTGAATCATATCATAGTAACTTCTTGCCACATGTTTACCCCAGTTGGACAATTACTTGGGTAGATGTGGGAGGAGGGTGTTACAGAGTGGTATTAGAGTATGGTTCACCCCTCAGACTGGATGGGCGGTGTGTTGGTCATGCATTCATGTCGCTTGCATAGGTGTTCCTTATGCTTGTAGTCCATGTTCATGTTGCATTTTCATGTTATTGATCATGGTTGTAGTGATTTTGCCACGTGAAGGTTGATGATGTTGTTGTGGGATGTGTCATCATGAGTTTATGGGTGTATATTAATTGTTATGCATTTCAGTGTCTCTATGCATGCATTGTCATAGTTATGGTTATGCATGTATGGTAGGTCAGACATGCATTGTGAAGTAATTGTGTACAAATACTTCATCATGATGATATTGGTTTGTTATCATACTGATATGTTGGTTGAGATATAGAAGGATATGCAGATCATTAAATTGAAGTTGCAATATCATACCTCGAGGCAAGAGCATGTCTCCATATAGGTTTGTGTGTTTGGTATGAAGGTATGTAGGTTAAGGATTGTTATATGCATTATGGTTATGGATGTTATGGTTACATACATGATAGATGCTAGTTGATGAGTGTAGTTATATGCACATGTGTTAGATAGTCATGAATGATAGTATCTAGTGGTTGTATGCATTGTTAATTTTGTTTTATGTTTGATAAATTGATGATTATGCTATATGCTATTGATGAATATGTTATAGGTTAACTTGTTGTTGTTAGATGATAGTTAGCTTAATGATTAGGTTATATGTTGTTGATGAACATGATATATAACGTGTTTTTGTTATATGATAGTTAGTTTGATATGTTATTGATGAGTGTTGGGATAGGGTCCCCTAAGGTAAATTTTGGGGCAAAAGCCCAAGTTTTTGTATATAAAATGTAAAGTCTCCGCAAGTTGTGTTCGTGAAGCGCGTAGATGTAAAGTGTCATAAAAGGGTTTTTACCCTTCTTTTATGTAAGATGTGTCGGCTTTAGAAGATCTACCCATGGTCCGCGGACCATGGGATTTTATAATATGGGAAGATAAGTTCATAGTCAATGTAATAGGTCATTAGAAGTGAAGAGCGAAGAATCTTAGAATAAAAGAGAGGCTCTGCAGCTTAGTGTGCGAATGCCTAGAGTAGAATCTACAACTAAGTGCGTGGGCCTCTTCAACTGAGTGCGCAGGGTAGTTTGAGTATGTAAGAAGATCTAAAGCATTAATAAAGAGATTTTTCCATAAATATTTTTGTTTTGCCCCTTTTACTTCTATTATGAATAAATGCAATTATGTTATGATGAATAATGGGTTTATGATTTAATGTTGTATTAATGCAAAAATCTGTATGATTCACATTGTTATACGAACGTAAGTCGTAATATCTATTTACACAAAGAATATCTTAATGCATGTTAAAGTATTAGATACTTAAGCCAATTTAGGCAATAACAAACTTACGAATGATTATAAAGGTGTGTAAATGGTAGATTCACCCGTTTAGGGTCCGTGAAAGATAGTCGTAAACCTTCACGAAGGTCTAAAACTGATTAAGATAAGTATATTGATAAGCCCTAAAAGGCTTATTGATCTACGCGAAGGAAGAGTTAGGGCATAAAATGACATCACTACCATCTCTGAGTGTGGAAACTTGGTTCCAGCATCCCCCCATACTACTTCAGGTGAGACTTCAGTCCACA
>APFE030800849.1:52427-102645 GCA_000404065.3 Pinus taeda
GATTCGTATATTATAAATTGACCAAATCGTTGCACTGTGTATTGTTGAAGCTAACAAATCTGCCTTATTATGATGGTTTAACTGATGTTGATAAATTTTTGGATGCATTTGGAAGTGAAGTTCCAGAGAAGCATCGCTTCCAAGCCTTCGATTTGGTGCTATGCCCACAAGATGGTGGGGTACACATAAAGACAATTTCGATGGATGAAGCAACTACAGAAGACTGTTGAGGGTGTAGCTTTTCGCCCAAACGTGCGATTGATAGAGAAATATGATGGAAGGAGTGATCCATAGAACCACTTGGAAAAATGGACTTATTCTTATCGAGTAGAACCACAATCGGAGTGGGTGCATTTGTTTTGTCACACTTTAGACGTGATACCAATGAATTGGTACTTGAAAATAGACCTTCGCCATGGCACGGACAAATGGGATATTTTGAGATAGGGATTCTTGATGAAATTCATCTTTGAAGATGGATTCAAGTGCATTGATGAAGCGCTGCATGAGTTTAAAGTAATGATCTTCAAAATCCCATAGGATCCCTTGGATTTGGTTCATCCAGATTGGACCACCCAGCTGTGCCATGCGTTGGAGTGCTATAATGTGACTATTGAAGAAGAAGAGGAGGATCCGATGAACATTAGTATCCCAGAGATAGAAGGTCATCGCGAGGTTGAGGGGTTGCAGATAGAGAATCCAAATATCACCGTGTTTTTGGAAACGAGACAAGTAAATATTGGGACAAAGGCGGAGCTAAAGTTTGCGGAGATAGGGGAATAATGGGATGATGCTACGATGGATAACTTCACTAAGTTTCTCCGCGAGTACCAGGATTTGTTCCCTATAAAGTTTTTAGACCTGAAGGGGATAACAGGCTATTTAGGAGTAATGAAGATAATGTTGAAACCAGATGTGAAGCTTGTGAAACAGAGGCCATATCGCCTCAATCCTAAGTACAAAGAAAGGGTTCACTTATAATTGGACAAAATGTTGGTAGCAGGAATCATTAAACCAGTGGAGGAATCCGATTGGGTCAGTCCTATGGTAGTTTAGGAAAAGAAGTAGAAGGATGAAATAAGGATCTGCGTAGATCTTGGGAAGCTGATGATTCCTATTTGCATGATCCTTTTCCAAATTCATTCATCGATGAATTGTTGGATAATATAGGAGTACAGGAAGCATATTCATTCACTAACGGGTTCTCGGGTTATAATCAGATCAATATTGCACCGAAAGATAGGAGTAAGACAACCTTCATGATCGAGTGGGGATGCTTCTAGTATATAGTAATGCATTTTGGACTGAAGAATGCGCCAACAATATTTTCGCATGTAGTCATTACGGTGTTCAAAGAGTTCATTCACAAGTTTTTGGAGGTATACTTTGACGATTGGACAATGTTTGGGCTGGTAAAATTCCATGTAGCTAGTTTGCGATTGATGTTGGATACATGTCAGAGGTATCATATCACACTAAAATTGAAGAAGTGTCTATTTTGAGTCCCTTTCGAAATCCTGTTGGATCATGTAGTATGCAAACAAGTATTAATGGTGGATCCAACTAAGATCGTGGTTATAATCAATTTGGAGGTGACAAGAAGTGTTAAACAATTGTGCACAACGTTGGGGCATATTGGTTATTACCGAAATTTCATCAAGAGTTATGCCCAAATTACCACGCCGATGGAAAAACTATTGAAGAAAGATGCTACATTTTGTCGGAATGAAGAATGTCAGTGAAGCCTAGATGTGTTAAAGGAGAAGATGGTCACCACGCTGATCCTAGTCTTCCCGGATTGGAAAAAGGAATTTCATGTGCATGTGGATGCATCATGTATTGCATTAGGAGAAGTATTGACACAGGATGGTGAGGGAGAGTTGGATCACCCTATCACATTTGCAAGTAGGAATTTATCTAGGGCTGAGAAGAATTATTCAATGACAGAGTGCGAAGGTTTGGCTAAAAGTACATGCCCATTTCACACACTCTTTAGAATAATTTTTTTTTTTTTTCCCACAAAAAGAAAAAAAGAAAAAAAGCCAAAAAATGCAAAACAACAAGAAAAGAATCAAACAAGACAAAGAAGGCAAGAAACCAACCAATCAAGAAAGTTCAATGGCACCAACGTCACCAACAACCAAGCAAGCCTTCAATCAAGAAAGTAAGATCAATGGCTCCAATGTGACCAACAATCAAGCAAGCAAGCAAGAAAGAGAGAGAAAGAAGTCATCAAGCAAGAGAGAGCCAATCGAGAAACATAGAACAATCCAATCATCAAAGGGGGTGAATCTGTTGGTATCCGTTAATCTGTTGGTATCTGACACCTAACCTGTGATGGTATCCTGGTGAGGATGGTTCATCTTGGTTTCAACAAGGCAATGGTATACGTGCTCCAAAAGTTCAAACACTACTTGCTAGGTGGACACTTTAAGTTTTATACAGACCATTTTGCATTAAAGTACCTAGTGAACAAGCCTATATTGGTGGGGAAAATATGCAAATGGTTGTTGTTGTTTTAGGAATACGATTTTGAAGTCATTGTGAAGCTAGAGTGATTGAATGCAAGACCAATCATATGTCGCACATTGAAATAAGGGAGGAGCCTACCAATTTAGAGGAGGGGCTGCTTGACACTCAACATGTAGTAGACAATACGCGTAGTAGACAATCATTTTGTAGACATCATACACTTTCTGACTACAAGAACAACTCCAAAAGGGTACACCAGCCAACAAGAGAAGGAATTGGTGGTGTGGGTGGTAGATGTTTCTCTTATTGCAGGTCACTTGTATAAGATGGGAGCGGATGATATATTGCAACGTTATGTGCCTGATGTTGAATGAAGCAACATCCAATCTAAAGCTCATGGAGGGGCAATGGGAGGCCATTATGTAGGAAAACCAACAATGCAAAAGATTTTACGTGTTGGGTTATGGTGACCGACATTTCATAAGGATTCCAAAGCTTATTTTAGGGTGTGCGATGCATGTCAGGGAATGGGCAGGCCATCGAGAAGGGATGAGATACCTCTGAATTCACCAGTGTCATTGCACGAATTTGAAAAATGGGCAATTGATTTTGTAGGCCCGATTCAACCTCCAAGAAATAATACGAGTGCATAGTATATCATCACCGCGACTGCATATTTGACCAGATGGGCGAAGGCACATCATGGGCCTCTAAATTAGACATAAATTAAGGCCCATGCCACTAACTTAAAACACAAATTAAGGCCTATGACCATCCTTCAGCACATTGAACCTCTCTTTTTGCATTAGATAATTTATTTTTAACTTTAATATATTCATTAGGAAGGTTTATGAATAATTACATATTTGTGCCTAATATTATTTATTTTTGTGGAATATTATGAGAATATTGGGCAGATTATGAAGATTTGGAAGAGGAGATAATTTAGGGACTTTTTCCATACTATAGGAGGATCACTATTAAATAATAATTTAACAATATATTATGCAATTATGGTACAAATTTTGGAACTCCAATGCTCGAGAAAATCTAGGAATGTGTTCCCTGTCATTTAATGCATATACCTAGTATTGGGTATAAGATCCACTAATCAAAGGATTTTGGTGGGGAAAGCTTGAATGATTCCTAATCATTTTTTATAAGTACCAAGTCGAATTTGCCTCTAGGGATGGATTTTCATTAATCTTCATGTGGAGAGAACTCATATTTTTGCAGCTCCATTGTATTTTCTTGCAAGGATCTAATTGTATTGATGAAAATAATGAAGATTGGTGTCATGTTCAGCTTATAAATCTTGTTCTCCTCCATAGGTCTCTAAGTTTCCTTGGTCTTGGCCATCAAGCAAAGAAAACATGCAAACTAGGAAGCAAAGCAAACAATACTCCTACTCCTATGCAAAACAGTGCATGGGCCTACTCATGTGAAGTGATATTTCCAATGCAGCCACTGGCACATTGGCTAGCCCATGTTGGCAAAGGAATGGTAAACAAGAAAGATATACATGTAAACCAGTGAATAAGAAAGATAGAACAATGAAGACCAACACACTCAGAGTTCTAAAGCGTTCCCACCAAATAAACGAGTGAATGCACAAGACAAACATTATGTAGACGTACCATGGTGTTGCGATGTACTGCGTGCAGACAATAAACATACACACTCTTTGGACTGTGACATATGAGAAAACATGAGAAACAAAGAAAACTTATTCTTTGCAAGCATGCTTGTTGTGTAAGATTCCTCCAAGGCACGAGCGATGGGATCATGTAATGCGGGTGGAGGAAGTGAACTCTGTGTATTAGATTTATCTTCAATGAGAAGTAGAGAGTGATGAGGAGCCTTGGGTGTTTCAAATTTTTTCTAATCAGAAGTGGAACTAACCTCAAGACAGCGAGGGCCTGACATAACCATCAACTCAAGCTAAAGTGCCTCGACATCTTGTGGGGTTTCCACTTCATCAATAGATAGATCGTCAGAGGCCAGTGACTTAGAAAGACTAACATCGAGTGAATAACCAACGTGATCAAATGAAGAAGTATAGAGATCATGACAACTAGGATCAGAAACATTCGGATGTTCATAGGCATTCTCATGATCTGATGAATCATGCAGAGGGGTTGATGAGAAACAATGATTTTCACCCTCTGTGTTTTCAGAAGTGACATATGACAGACGAGATAGATTTTTAGAGGAAGATGTGTCCTCTCCACCATGTAATGACATGTTGACATTCGGTGTGTCCTATGAATGATCGGAAGTAGAAACATCCGTAGATGAATTTTCATAGGGAAAATCAAAAGTCACATAATCACAAGAGATGTCAGGATAGAGTGGATGAGGCGCGGATGGAAGGGAGTTATCCTTCATCACGAGTTATTCTTCAGATTCCCACATACACTCATCATGAATGATAGCACAGTTTGGTTGCACAACACCAACTGTGTTGATAACTTGATCCTCGTGAACACAAGATGTGGATTCTAGAATGGGAGAACATAAAATAGTAAAATCCGGAGGATCAATGGAATGTGGGGATGGAGGTTGACAAAACAAGTCCAAGTGTCAACCAGCAGGCTTGCAAGCCAAATCTACGTAGACATTGAGAGCAGGTGGATGGGAGGATGTGACAGTTCAACAGATATGCACACACCTTCTCCCACCTTGCACTGTGGAGTGAGATCTGTTTGATGAGAAGAGGATGGATAGTCACTTGTGACAACGACCTTTTCCATCTTAGATTTGGCAACTCTAACACCGAGATATGCTAGGAGGAGTTTGAATGATTCTAAGAATTGTATATTTTTAGATATATAAAGAAGATACTTAAATCTTCCATCGAGAAATTCCCAATCAATTTCATCTTTAGGAAATCAGTATGCAAGCTTACAAAAGAATGTGTGGAATTACTCAACAGATTCATCAGGTGCTTTCCGTAATTTCAGAATTTCTTTATTGAGTGATTTACGATAAAAATGACTGAAAGCACCAACTATCTCTATGAACAACTGATGGAAATAATGAATAAATTTTTCGGGCAATGTGACACACCATAGGAGTGGGTGCCCTCGAAGTGTGAATGTGAACAATGCACAGGTAATGTTATCTTATTGGATTTCATGCATTTCACAGGAGCCTATGATGCTAACTGTGTGTCTAAGCAAGGCTGCTCCACCTTCACCATTGTGTGTTTTACGTGGTATGATATTCCAGATCTCTTCTGAGATTTCAAAGTTGTTTCCATAAGACATACACTTCAGAAGAGAAATTCTGCATTTAGTCATGGTAAATATGCGAAGATTCAAAACAAATTGGAGGTTCAAGCCCTCTTTCTAGCACCAGAAATGTTGACAGGGCTGGATCTGCCAACATTATGGGGATCTCCCCGATATGAAGTCCCAACTATTCCTCACACCATTTTGTGTAGGATTCCCATCTGTTATGATGGCCCAATTGCCATTATCTTAAAGATATGCCTTACTCTTGCTTGTCGACACATGAGAGTGGTACACTTAATTTTCAAACAATGAGGTTTGTGTGCCTGGTGAGCACTTAGTGTAACTTTTGTCAAATTTATTTCGCTGCAAAGAGGGAGGGTGAGAGTGAGTCTCAAGTCAAGAGGGAGTAGTCCTAACTCAGGTAGAGACAGACCACACAATAGGATCTGCGTAGCTTCTGGCGGAGTAGTCCACATGAATGCAACAATCACATACACAAAGGTGAATAGATAGCACGTACAACACCCAATGGAGTAGTCCACACGAGTGCGACAGTCATTATAACAAGTTTACAAGAATGAGTATGTCTAGTGTCTGGCGGAATAGTCCATGTTGGGTGTGAAGCCTAATTATCTTCTTTATTCAAAGGTATCGCCACATTGGACCCCAATTCGTAATGTGGCAGAAACACCGCACATTTATGTGTGTCACCAAGGGGGTCTGGGGGGGCGACAATGTTGCAAAATTGCCTTGTAAAATGTTGTAATTTTGTAGTCAATATGGATCGTTCATTAGGCATAAATCTGATGGTAGAAGTTATGTTTAATTCAAGGTTTTTTGCCCTAGAAGGAAACCCCTCGCTATATATGAGGGAATTGTATTGCGGCTATGTAGATGTGTATTCTGAGCAAGAATTAGAGAGGAGATTGTGTGAGAGTGAAGATGGAATTACAACGGATCTGTTGTAGGTTGTATCTCTTCATTTTGCTGGATAATATAAAAGGAAGGACTGACTGTTTCTCCGTGGACGTAGCCCAAATTGGTTGAACCACGTATATTTGTGTCTCTCTTGTTTGATGTGTTTTTTGTCTTTATATTTTTTCAATATTCTACGTGTTCCATTTCTCTGTAATATATAATTTTATAACAACTAATATCAGAGCCGAAGGTCTATTTGGCTGATAAAATCGTAGGAAATAAGGGTTCCTGGTTCAAGTGGGAGAAATGGCAGAAGATGGTAGGTTTAGGGTCGAAAAATTTAACGACCAAAAATACTTGTTGTGGAAGATGCAATGGATGATTATTTGTACCAGAAAGATCTGTACCTACCATTGAGCGTAAAGACAAAGAATTCATTAAGTATGATAAACACATAATGGGATATTCTCGACAGAAAGGCACTTGGAACAATATGGTTGTTCCTAGTGGCATCAATAGCCTTTAATATTTCAAAGGAAATGACAACATAGGGTTTAATGTCGACATTGGCCAAACTATATGAAAAAACCCTCAGACTCAAATAAGGTATTTGTTATGAAGCGTTTATTTAATATGAAGGTCAGAAGGTGGATCTATTTCTGATCATTTAAATGAATTTAATATAGTTACCAGTTAGTTAAGTTCTGTAGGGGTAACTTTTGACAATGAAGTAAGGGCTTTTTTATTTCTATGCTCAATTCCATAAATTTGGAATGGTTTAGTTATGGCCATTAGTAACTTTGTCTCTGGATCCAGTACTTTAAAGTTTGATGATGTTGTCAGTGCAATCCTTAGCGAGGAAATGTGACAGAAAAGCTCCGGTGAGACATCATGTAATGCTTTGACTGCAAAGACTAGGGGAAGGAAAATGGAAAGATGAAAGATCCCAATATATCATAGTAATTCAAAGAAAGGTAGATCCAAGTCTATATCGGGGATAGTGTGCTGGAAATGCGGGAAGAAAGGACACCTAAAGAAAGATTGCAAGTCTCGGAATAGAAAAGAAGGAGACATGCAACAAGAAAATAGTCATGAAGCGAATGTGAAAGGTGATGTGTTGCAAGATTCTTTGATTCTTTCATTAGAAAATATTATTGATGCTTGGGTGGTAGTTTCAGGGGCCTCATTCCATGCCACACCTGATAGGAAACATTTTCATGATTATGTTTAAGGAGATTTTGGACAGGTTCGATTGGGTGATGATAAACCCTGTAAAATCATTGGAATGGTTCCAGTTTCCATAAAAAAACATAATGAAAATCAATGGCTATTGAAGGAGGTTAGGCATATTCCAGATCTGAAGAAAAAACTAATTTCAATAGGGTGGTTGGGAGGTGAAGGCTATGTAACTACTTTTATAGATAAAATCTGGAAGCTCACTAAAGGATCCCTAGTAATATAAAAAGGAGAAAAGGTTGGGACATTGTATTTATGCAATGGTATTTCTAATTATGTTAATGATTTAACCTCTACAGGAGCAGATATGACATTGTGGCATCATAGGCTTGGGCACATGAGTGAGAAGGCGATGCAGCTTCTTCACTCAAGAAATTTGTTGCTAGGTTTGAAGCATGTTGATTTGGAATTCTATGAGAAATGTGTTTTGTGGAAAACATAAGAGAGTCAGATTCCTTAGAGTTGGGAAAGAAAAGAAGAGCGAAAAAATAGAGCTTGTGCATACAGATGTATGGGGACCTGATCATGTATCATCTCTCAGTGGCTCTCGTTATTATGTTACTTTTATTGATGATGCAACCAAAAAAACCTAGATTTATTTTATTCGAAATAAATCTGATGTATTTGATACTTTCAAGAAATGGAAAGCTTTGGTTGAAAATTAGACATGAAAAAGGTTGAAGTGTCCCATATCAGACAATGGAGGTGAATATTGCAACAAAGAGTTTGATAGGTACTATTCAGAAAATGGAATTTACAAAGAGAAGAGAGTTCCAAGAACACCACACGAAAATGGTGTGTCAGAAAGGATGAACAGGATAATCATGGCACGTGCAAGGTGCATGGGATTGCATGCAGGATTGCCTTTACAATTTTGGGTAGATGTTGTAGATATTGTTGTTTATCTAATAAACAAAGGGCCTTTAAGTTCCTTGGATGGTGGTATCCTAGAGAAGGCATGGACAAGTAAAAAGGTAAACTACTCATTTTTAAAGACTTGGTTGTGAAGCATTTGCCCACATTAATAAAGAAAATAGAACAAATCTTGATGTAAAATTAAAGAAATATACTTTTATTGGATATGGTATTAATGATTTTGGTTATCACTTTTATGATTACAAAAAACACAAAATCATTAGGAGTAGAGATGTCATATTCAACGAAAAGGTTCTGTATAAGGATCAGATGCAGGAAAAGAAACAATAACAAGAAGATAGAGAATACACATTGCTTGATGAGATCACATAAAAAAGTGAAGGTGCCTGAAAATCATAATGATCAACAACCACAAAAACAACAACAAGCACCTAAAACTTCTGCAAGTGGTGTTGGAAGATCTACTAGGATAAGTAGACCCCCTGAACAATACTCTCCTTCATTATATTATGTATTGTTGACTGATTTTGGTGAACCAGAATTTTATGAAGAAGCAGTGCAGGTAGAAACTAGGAAGAAGTGGGAGCAAGCCATGAAAGAAGAGATGGAATCCTTAGTACGTAACCAGACTTGGGACTTAGTCAGGTTTCCTGCAAGTGAAACAACATTGCAAAATAAATCGGTTTACAGGTTGAGGGAAGAAGATGGAGGTAGAAAAGGGTATAAAGCTAGACTTGTGGTCAAGGGGTTTGCACAGAAAAAGGGTATAGAATTTGATGAGATGTTTTCTCCTATTGTTAAAATGACTTCAATCAGGATTATTTCAAGTCTAGTAGCAACTAGAAATTTTCATGTTGAGCAGTTAGATGTAAAGACAACCTTTCTCCATGGGGATTTGGAGGAAGAGATATATATGTAGCAACCACAAGGATATGAGGTAAAAGGGAAGGATAAACTAGTGTGCAGATTGAAGAAGAGCTTGTATGGCTTAAAATAGGTTCCAAGGTAGTTGTATCTAAAATTTGTCAGGTTTATGTTTGAACAAGGTTATACTAGATGTCACTCTGATCATTATGTTTATCTCAAAAGGAAAAATGATGGCAGCTATATTATATTGTTATTGTATGTAGATGACATGCTTGTTACAGGTTCTAACATGCAGGAAATAAATGTGCTCAAAAGAAAATTGGCAAACTCATTTGCAATGAAGGATTTGGGTGTTGCAAAACAAATCCTTGGTATGAGAATAACTAGAGACAAGAAGAATCACAAATTAACATTGTCTCAGAGTGAGTACATACAAATGGTGTTGAAAAGATTTAATATGCATAATGCAAAACCAGTTAGTATACCTTTGGCTAGTCATTTCAAACTAAGTGAGGAGGTATGCCCCAAGACTCAGGAATAAATGACTTATATGTCTAAAGTTCCATATGCATCAGTAGTTGGAAGCTTAATGTATGCAATGGTCTACACAAGGCCTGAATAATCCAGGAAAAGAACATTGGATGGCGGTGAAGTGGATTCTCAGGTATTTGAGAGGTGCCACAACTCAATCATTATGTTTTGGTGGCTAAAACATTACTCTACAGGGATATGTTGATGCAGATATGGCAGGTGATAGAAAAAACATGAGGAGAACTACAGGGTATGTGTTTATTGTAGGTGGAACAACAGTCAGTTGGGTTTCAAATCTACAAAGAGTTGTTGCGCTCTCAACGACAAAAGTTGAGTATGTTGCTGCTACAGAGGCTAGTAAAGAAATGATTTGGTTACAAAGGTTTCTGGATGAATTGGGTAAGACACGGGAGTTGGGTAGGTTATACAGTGACAACCAGAGTGCCATACATCTTGCAAAGAAATCTGCGTTTCATTCCACGACTAAACATATACAGCTCAAGTCCCGACGAGACCTTTGTCCCCCAGATGATTGGGTAACAAATTGGTCAAAACCTGTTCGTAGACCAATTGCGGCAACCCAGTCTATCATCACAGAGATAGATGGCCAAGTCATTACTCGTTTTCCTAGAGACCAGTCAGCTCAGCATGGTGGACCTTCTATCACCACAATTCCGACCACAATCAATAAATTGCATCCTGTACAGTCACAACCACCTCAGCAATTTGAAATTGACCAAGAAGTTTATGAGTCACTCAAATGACTTTTTGAACAGAAAAATCCAAGTCCAGTCTTTAGTTCTGTTTGTGACCATCCTCACTACTCGAAAACTTTTTGTCAGTTTTCCTCTGATCCTCCAACCCCACATGGAGAATCATCCAGTAATCATCGTGTAAATATGATAAAGTTTGTTCCTCCTTCTGATGAAAGTTACAAACAAGTATCTTTCTTTAATGTACATGAAAAACTTCTTGTTGATTCAGTCACTTCGACTTCATCCTGTGGTCTTGGTCTTGTCAATCCTTTTGTCATTCCTGATTACAGAAGAAATCCAATAGACAAAATCCCTAAGTCTGTTGAAATTCCCTCCGATGAATAAATCATTGAATTTTTGAAGATATTTAAAGGGATAGGTCTATATAATCCAGAGGATGTATGGAAAAAGAAGATGTTCAATTGGGACATCTACACACATGAAAAAAAACATCTATACATGCAGGAAATCCTTCTCTTGGAAAAGAAGGATAAGAAAATTTTCAATGAACAAAACACTGTTGCATGGAAAGCTTGGATGCAAGCACAAAACCAATGGATATCATTCTATGAATGGTATTATCCCTCTGCAAGCCAGATAGAAGAATCTTTTATCAAACAATTCAGAAATGAATCCAAACAAAAAAATGTCAAAGAACCAGAAAAATTTGTAGAAGAAAAGTTGGAGAAAAATCGTGTTATCATTCCTCCCCCTCTGCAAGCCCTAGTTTTCTCCCCAAAAATCCAGAATATGCTATCTAAACCTAATGTTGAAAAGTCATTGGTAGTTGTCAGAATCAAAGGAGAAGAACTAGTTAGAAATATTTGCTCGTAGTTCCATGTAAATATGATCAGATCAGGAACTCCCAACAAACACAAATGGGAACTCTTAGACGGTTCTGTACTGGAGACAGAAACAAAGTTTCCACCTTTGAAAAACTTTGTGATCAGACAACAAGATGGGAAAATGTACAAACTTCTTCCTTCCCATCCTGATGACAATTCACTTTTTGCTAAAGAATCTGTAGCAGCCACCAACTGGACTAATCTTGCATTATCCAATTTGGAAAAAATTCTTAGAAATAAATTTGATTCAGTAGAAACTGCCTGTTCAGAAATGAAAGTCATGCTTGGCAGGATTCTACAGAAACAAGATTATAATATTGTTTGTCTGAATGATAGTGTTAATACTTTAGCTAAAAATGACCAAACTATTGCTCAAATTTTGGACAAGTTATCTTTACAGACAAAGAAGAAGATCCATGAAGCTGTTGTCGCTCATGGAAAAGAACTTGTTAAGGTTAACACTAGCCTTGACATCATCAAAAAACAAGTATGGACTGTCTCTGCAGGAGTGGACTCATTGAAGAAAAATCCTAGTGCAGAGGTCTACAAATCAGCTACTCTATTCTCAAGCCCAAACCCCGCAGTACCATACTCCATTACCCCATATTTGGAAATTCTGATTAAAGCTCCCAGTGTAATAGAATTTCCGCCTCCTACTTCCACCCATTCTTATTCTCTCTTTGCTAATCCGAGTTTCTTTGGTCCATCTCCAAAAACACCAGAGAAATCCCCTAAAGAAGAAGAAACCACAGAATTCAAAGGAAGTGTTTCTAAATTTTTCTTTGGCCAATCTTCAAAAGAAAAGGATGATGTAGATACAAGTCTTCATAAGATTGAATTAACTCCAAAACTTGAAGATCTTGAAGCTTGTATAAGTAATTTTTCTGCACAAGACAAAGAACAATTTGGCATTGATGATTCTAATGAAAATCTTGAAAATCAAATTAATGCTACTTCTTCCAGATCCAAGTGGGACACTACTTGGAATCTAGCACCCGATCGTCATGATCTAATGAAGTCTGAATATCATAAGGATTGGTCTGCAAATTCCACTTATTCGTGGAATATTGACAATTGTACAGAAGCAGAAGTAATGCCAGTTCTACATTCAATGTTGGTTTGTTATAGAACCTATCTTTCTGATGACATTGGTCTAGTAAATGCTACAAGAAGGATCATTGGAGATTTTGAAGGCACTCTTGATGCCTGGCTGAAAGATGAAACATTAAAAGAACCAAACCTTCTTCCTTCTTGGGAACAAGCTGTGGTCTTAAATGAAGATGGCACTACTCACATGGACCCTGTTACTCACCTTCCTATCAACAATATGATAGGACATCTTCTGTATGGTATTATTGTCAAATTCATTGGTTTTCCCCAAATAACCAATGAAATCACCACCATCACTTTGCTAGCCATGAAGTTGAATAATATGCAACATTTTGATGAATATTTTAATGAGTTTCTCCATAGGTTGCATACTTTGTCTCCAGATTTAATTCTTGAGCCTAAATGGAAATAGATTTTTGTTGCCTCTCTTCCACAATGGGTCTCCTCGGCTATTGTAAATAAACTTCCAGGAAAGGTTGGAGACTACAAATTTGGAGTAATTCGGCAAGTAGTCAAAGCTATCATCGTTGAGCTTTGCTCTCAGATGAAAATTGCTTGTGCATCAACCAATCCAAAGAAGCCACATGGTTATCAACAACTCTGCAAACAATGGCATCTTGGGAAAGCTGGCAATTTTTAGGGGTGAAGAAGAAGGCACAAGCATTCAAAGAAGAATTCCCAGCCTTCCTGAAGCTCCCATAAAAGGCATTTCAAGAAAAAACCTTACAAACACACTGAAATATTTTCAAAAGGTAAGGAAAAAATCTGCTACAACTAAAATAAGAAAGGACATACAGCAAAGCACTGTCCTGATAAGAAAAAGAAATCTTCAAAAAAGAAGATAACCTACAAGAATAAGAAGGGAAAGATCAACTTCTTTGATCTCCCGAGCAGTTGTGATGAATTGATATCCTCTGATTCTGAATCAGAAGATAATTTGAATTTTGTACATTCTGATTACTCTTCTTCATTAGAAGAAGAAATATGTAGAGATCGTCATTGCCTAGAATGTAAAGATTGTAATTGCAGTGATCCAGATGTCTGCAATTGCAACACAATCAAAATGATGAAGACAGATCATGAAGAGACTAGCAGGAACCTCTTCACTCAAATGATGGCAGCAACTGATCCTCAGCTCAAAGACATGTACAAATCCTTATTAATGGATCATTTGAAGCAGGTACCCTCAACCTCAAAAAATCTTCCAAATAAAGGGTACGTTCCTCCTGCATCCCTATTCTCATTCAAAGCATTAACTAGGGAGTTCAAAAATGAAGATTTTGGCAAAGATTTGCCGCAGACATTGCCTAGCATTCATCAGGCAATCAAAGAACTGAGGAAAACAGTTAAAGAAAATAAGAGGCTATGTATTGAAAATCATAGATATTTATCAGTCAGATTGATGAATGCAAATGAAGCCTCCACTTCAAATAATCCTCCAATCTTGGGAAAATTGAATAATTGGACATTACATCAGACTCCAATCTCCGAACAGATACATGAAGAAGAAGATGAGACTGAGAGAATAGGATTGGGATGCAATATAGTTAACAGAGATGTTATGTATTGTGTTAAAATAAAGGTAAAAGTTGGAACCCAGTATGAGTATTGGAATTTTTTAATGGACACTGGTTCCAGACTAAATATTGTAAGTGATACAATGGTCAGTGCACACTTGAGAAGACCAACTGCTTGTCCTAGAGTGACCACAGCAAGTGGTGATATTATCACCAGAATAGAAGCAGAAATAGATGTATTTCTGACTGATGGCATTGGAGTACATCTTGTATTTCCAATAGTTCGAGGAATGGATTGCGCAATGTACCTCGGAACACCCTTCTTCCAAAATTTTGATAAGCATGGAGCAAAGCTTGATGTTGCTACTTAGAGGTATGGATATTTTGTCAGCTTGAACAATGAAGAAATATTCTTTCCATTTATAAACTCCAATTCCCCAAATAGGCTAAAAAGAATAGAAAGAATGGAAATTCTATTAGCAAAAATGGAAATTAAGAAAGAATCTTTGAAGACGGAAGAGCTCCTAGATAACGGAAAATATGCCAAAGAAATAGCAGATATCACTGCTAAATTTAAAGAATGTTGTTCAGATGACCCAAATGCATTCTGGCATATTCATAGGCATGAACTTGAACTTCCAGTAAAGGCTGATTTCAGTGGAAAATTAAGAAGATCCAAGGCAATAGCAATGAATCAAGAACAGCTAAAGATGTGCAAGGAAGAAATAAGGGACCTTTTGAAGAAAGGATTGATTAGGAAAAGCAAGAGTCCCATTGCTTGCTTTGCTTTCTATGTTAATAAGCACTCCGAACAAGCCAGAGGCAAACCTAGATTGGTTGTAAACTATAAGCCTCTAAATAGCATTCTTGATTATGATGCCTATCCTTTGCCAAAGCCATCAATCATACTTTCTCAAATATCCAAATCTAAAATCTTTTCAAAGTTTGATCTCAAATCAAGATTTTGGCAGGTTGGCATAAAAGAAGCTGATAAATGGAAGACAACTTTTTCAGTTCCTGAGGGCCATTATGAATGAAACATCATGCCTTTCGGCTTAATAAATGCACCCTCAGCATTTTAGAGAATCATGGATGAAATGTTTGAAGGTATGGATGGTTTTATGAAAAAATATATTGATGATCTGTTAATTCATTCTGATAATATTCATATTAAACATTTGAAGATTTTCTTGTGAAGAGTTAAAGATATGGGAATTGTTCTATCTACTTCAAAAATGAAACTCTTCAAAACCATGATTGACTTCTTGGGATATAATATCCAATATGGCTCATACAGTGTTATCCAGAGAAGCTTAAATTTTGTTGATCATTTTCCAGATGAGATAACTGATAAAAATCAGTTACAGATATTTCTTGGGAGCTTAAACTACATTTCTAAATTCTTGAAGCATTGTGCCCAAGATAGAAATTTGTTAAACAAGAGACTCCAGAAAGATCCAATACCTTGGAATGATGACTGCACACAAGAAGTCAAAATAATAAAAAGTAGAGTCAGAAACATTCAGCCTCTGTCTCCCATCAGAGAAAATTGGGAAAATATTATCATGACTGATGCAAGTCAAGCAGGTTGGGGAGTATTTTTATGTCAAAAGAACCCTAAGGATAAGAAAGAGTTTAAAATTTTCCAATATGCATCGGGTCTATTGGCCAAAAATCAGTTAAACTGGTCCAATTTAAAGAAAGAATTAAGAGCAATCTGTCTTGGTATTGCAAAGTTCAAAGACTTTGTTATTTATACAAAGTTCACTGTAAGAACATATTGCCAGGCCTTAAAATACACAATCCAGAAATGTGAATTCGAAGATGCTGCCATGTTTAGATGGGTAATGAAGTTTAAGCCCATACACCTTCGACATTGATTTTATTCCAGGAGATAAAAATAGCTTTGCAGATATGTTAAGCATAAAATTCTTATCAGGACACTCTATTCTTGCATTATCATGTAATTTCATAAGAAGAGACGAAGATTCAGTCTAGATAGAGAATCCTATGGGTTGGATCAATTATGATCTAGATACCATTTATTAGATCATGACATGAACTGGTTCCCTGTAAAAGAAATAAGATACATATTGGGAATCCCCTATCTTTGGACAGAGACAATGCAGGATGAGATGAATGGTGAAGCTCTTGAAGCTCTGCGTTATCTGGTGCATATAGGAAGCATCACTTTTATTCTGGATAGAGGTGAAGATGATGATGATCGCATAGATTGCTGCCATATTGCGTTCAGAAAATTCAACAATCATCTCCACAGGAATGATTTTGATGAAGATAAACAAAGGGAAGCCTTCTATTCAGGAATGAACTTGCAAAACTATTCCTCTAACTTGTTTTATTCTTTGTAGTTCACATTCATGTATGAAGGATGGAACAAGAAGACCCTATTCCAGAATGGTTTCATGATTGGTGGAAAATCTATGGGTTATCTACTTTGATAATCAAGCCATATTCCCTCCACTTGCTCAAAATCCATGGATTCAGTGAACCAAGAGCTCATCAGAATGGAACCCTATACAAGACCGTAGAAAATATCGTTGATATTGAAGATATCCATTTCTTGAATGGAGTCAGGAGGTGCGGTCATGTCCGATGGTTCGTCATGAATCATTACAAAGCAAGGATAGTTACTGCCAGTACCAATTATCAATATTTCCATTATCAAATAAATCCAGAATCAAATCCTTTTGAGGACATTTGCTTTCTTGAACCGCTAGACAACCATCCATCACAAGTTTGGGAATCTGAAAAAGAAGTCAGGGTCCAGTACTTCTCAAATCACCTGATCGAAAGATTCCAATATCAGCATTATTCTCATCCACAGATTAGACATTACGTGCTGTAATTGTGTCGTATTTCCAACCGACTTTGGTGTTGGACAAGCTTTCGTGGGTTCACTTGTCCTTGAACCTCCATGGTGTAAAATTTATGTACAATAATGAGATTTGCATATCTCTACTTTATGTCTTTCAATTGCATGATCATGTCCTAGATTCGGTCCCCATATGCCACTAGCTATCCAATAAGGAGAAGGGACAAGATAACATGAGATTGTCCTCTCATGCCCGAATTTGGTAGGTACATTACTTTCGGTAGGATGCTCAGTTCGGACGACATCTTTACTTTGGAGTCACGATTTTGTATTGGATACTTCATGGATGTTTGTTCCCCTTGAGTTCTATAAATTGGAAGAACTACAAGGTAAGATTCATTCGGGTGAAGGTGAGGTCTGAGTCTTTGAGAGTAAGTGTCAAGTATCTCTCCTGCTCTGCATCTGCAGACGCTTAGTCTGATCTGCTTGCAACACGAGAAGAACTCAAGTCCTTAGGTGATTTGGGAGCTTGCGCATAAGTGCTTGACGCTGGTGTAAACCTAATGTGGCCGAATCATATAGAAAGTCTATTGATCTATATATGAGTCTGTTTTCTGGTCTCAGTCTGCTTGTATGCCAGGTAGCCTACATATCTCTTAAGCTTCGGCTAAGACATATCTGTTAAATGCTGCAACAGTCAATCTGAGAAGGAAGACTTACCATATCAACAGTCAATATCAGCATGAGTCTATCTCTGTAAAACTTACCATTTCATATGGGCAGTGTTGGAAGATGGATAGTTGAAGCTAGAAAAGATACACATTAGCTAGAATCCGACAGATATGTTCACAAAATTTGTAACCAGGGAGAAATTGAGATTCTACTCGATTTCAATTGTTCTTCAAGTATGATGATGAAGATGAGAAACAACCAGGTCCCAAGTGGAGTCATTGTCCAACAAATGAAGCAACGATGGAGTTGATATAATTAGTCTCCAAGTGGGAGTTTGTTGGGTGTGGAGCCTGATTATCTTCTTTATTCAAAGGTATCACCACATTGGACCCCAGTTCATAATGTGGAAACAATGCTAACCGTTTATGTGCACCGCTGGGGGGTCTAGGGGAGGGCGAAGACGATTCTTTAGAGCCCTTGCTCGCGGGGGATTGGGGGCAGCGCCCATGAAGCTAAAAATAGATGTAAAATTGCCATGTAAAATGTGGTAATCTCGTATTCAATCTGGGCCGTTAATTAGGCGGAGATCTAACAGTAGAAGTTATGTTTAATTTAGGGTTTTTTTTCCCTAGAAGGAAACCCCTCACTATATATGAGGGAATTGTATTGCGTCTATGTAGATGTGTATTCTGAGAGAGAAAGAGAGAGGATATGTTGTACGAACAAAGAAGGAATTACAGGGGATCTGCTATAGGTTATATCTCTTCATTTTGCTGGATAATATAAAAGGAAGGACTGGTTGTTTCTCCATGGATGTAGCCCAAATTGGGTGAACCAAGTATATCTATGTCTCTCTTGTTTGATGTGTTTATATTTATGCAATATTCTATGTGTCCATTGCTCTGTAATATATAATTGTATAATATTCCATACGTGCGAGACATTGATAGCAACTGATACAACACATTTCCAACAACATATGCAGTAAAACAACCGAAATAGTTCAATTGTCTTAGTACAAGTTAAAGAAACATGCATTACAAGCATCCAACGAATAGCTTACAATTGATTACAATACATGTGTGAAAATTTGTTGGCCTGTGATAGGCTTCTGAATTAAGTGTATGTTCCACGACACATTCGTACACCATACATCACTAACCCCAGTAGTGGAGCGTTGGAGCCATTGCTCACTCCTCAAAGAAAATATTACAAACTCTCAAGGCTATGTGAGAGGAACCAAGGTGAAAAGTGCTTTGCTCTACAATTGAGGGGGTATATGTAGACAAGGGTGAAATTGACCCTTGTGACTATTCAACTTCCCTCATGAATGTTCAACTTACATAACTCTTCGACTTACATGACTCTTTGACTTCATTCGTGTGTCTCTTGGACTTCCACATTACATTACATTGATTACAACAAGTATGGCACATACTAGTGATGTGGCCAAGATGACTCATGACACAAATCGACATGAAACTACTGGTATGAACATGATGGTTGTGTTGCTCGTGTCGAGCTACTGAGTGATGAGTGTGCTCTTGGTTTATCATATCTTCACCTCCGCATGACAAAGTGTGCATGGCCTTTGATGGTATTGGTGTTCGCTTGATGGTTCATGCATATTATTGTGTCTCCTTCACTTGCTACATGCTATGCTTCGTGTGTTCTTCTGACCGTAAACAAGTCTTCTAGCATGTGCTCCTTGTTCATCTCGTTCGTCGTCGCCCGATGTCTCATCCATGTCCCTATTTCTGCAATAACTCATGACGAGATGACATCAAATCCAGAAATCCCCTTATCTACCATGATCCATTGTCTTTTGTTTCTAGGTGTAAGTGATAGGGAGAGAGGACAAGGCTCTGAAACAACACAGAGCACATGTCAGGCTAGGATCTAAGGCTTTAGGGATTTTTCAGGAAATATTGCGCAGAGGTCACTAAGAAGTTGGGTTGAGCAATACGGAATAGTAGTGACATCTATGGGATATGGCTCAGCTAGGAGGCATAATTGCGCAGTTTTTTCAGGGAAGGTGATGGGGGTAGCATGAGGCATTTGTAGTGAAAATTGCGCAGTTTTCTAGAGGAGGCTAAGATCGGGCAGTAAGAGCCTACTGGTCATAAATTCGCAGTTCTGGGAGGAAATCAAGCAAGACATGACTGTTCAATTTCTGAGCTAAGTGGGGTGTCAGGAAACAGGTACAATTTCAATGAAAATTGCATAGCTTTTAGGAGGAGTGGAGAGTAGGCCAGTAGCGGAACTTCTTAGAAAAACTACGCAATTTACCTGGACAATACAATGATAGGCAGCAGGTCCCTATCCCTCATGTCTGTGTAGTTTCTTTAGGTAGTGCAAGCAGGCAGGCTGGACAAATTCTTCATAGTTTTGGAGATGAGTGCAACCTTCGGTCACTCCTCAAGACAAATTCCCCGGTTGACCAACAAGAGGCTTAATGGATAGGCTTGTTGGGAGTACAGAATGAGATGGCGTCTTGGGCAAATTCTACATTGTTTTTGGTGACACTCAACCAGGTTGATTCCATAATTTCATAGTGTAGACTGCCTGAAGGGAAGCCTCAAGCTCTATGCAGTTTTGGGCAATAGTGATTGTTCACTGAGGGCTGAGACTGTGTAGTGCAACTGAGTGGAGGTCCCACTGATGGAGGGTGGTCTAGTTGACAAATTTTCAAAACAATGGCTAATTGTGTGAGTGAGTGAACTCATGTATACATGACCTTAAGAACACACACTCAACAGGGTTCAATGACAAGACACCTCAAACAAACAAGACAACATGTTTTAGTGTGACTATCTAAATGTTAAGAGCGACAAGTGCGACACTGGAGATAGGTCATTGAACGTCCATGACAACACTTGTGTGACATTGTTTACAACTTCGTGTGTGAGTGCGATAGATGTTTACATGGTGGACACAACTCATACACACAAAGACAAACCTTCAAAATCACTAGAACAAGGTTGTAAGCATGACATAGCAATCAACATGCTGAAGATGACAGTTGGTCAAACAAGCGAAAAGGAAGCAAGACATGTAGAGGAAACACATGATATGACTTTTTTGTATTTGCACAGATGCATCTTACTGAAGATAGGATGATATGACATTGACAAGAAGTCTTGCAAACTCAATTAAGAGGTTTATTTCAAAAGGTGTTCTTTACTTAGCATACTTACCCTCGAGATGATCATGCATCCGACGGAGTTTGCATGCGGTCCTCATATTTTTCCATCACTTGGCCTCTTGGTCCTTCTCCTCAACTCCTTGGGAGTGATCTCAGCATGTCACATTTTTCTGTAGTCACTGAGAGATAGATGAACACAGTTGCAGCAGGCAGTGACTTTTGCTGAGATGAAGCCCTGGGAGGCCCATCTGCGCAATTTTTAAATGCAAGACAGATAGGGTAGCTTGGACAACACTACGAAGTTTTGAGGCACAGGACACTGCTATGGGATGGGGACCTGGGAGGACACCTCTGCACAGTTTCTAAGTGCAGTGTAGCTTGGGAAGCTAAGAGGAAATACTACGTAGTTTTTTTATGCAAGGCACTACTATGGGATAGGATACGCGAGGACACATCTGTGCAGTTTCAGGCTGCAAGGTAGACTGAGCAGCGAAGGGATAATACTATGAAATTTATGATGATAGTGGGTTTTGGTTGGCGGAAGGACACTGGAGGAAACCACTTCTCAAATTTGGATGCCAACGGGGGTTGGGGTCTCTGCACACTACAGAGTTCCAGTAGGCAAGGGAGTAAGCTTGATGATTGTAGAAGAAAATTTCACAGTTCTGGGAGGCTGGGTGAGGCTAAGTTACTTGGGAAATTGGCTAAGTGCGAGATCAATGAAACATATGTAAACATTGATAAGACTTGATTGTAATCACACATGAACACTTAGTGATATAACATAGACCATCCAAAATGTATAAGACATACTTTTCTTGATGCAACAACCTTTGTGACAAGAGTGCATGAAGTGAGTGTGAAACATGTCTATGTGATTATAGCACCTCATACACACGGGATTCCCTTAAAGGAAAAATACATTCCCTTTACATGTCAAACAACAATCCCTATGCCCAAAGATGACACATGCTACAAATATGAGAGTGTGAACAACTCTTAAGATCAAAGGGGGAAGATTGAGATCATCACCTTACCAACAAGTGACCAAGGAACAATTGATCACAGGATCCAAGGTAGGCTCTGAAATTTTCATGCGACCCAAAATTTTGGAGGGTGGTTGTAGCTGCTATAACATTGGTGACACACTTGTAGAACTCCAGCTCCATGTATGGACCTTGTTTCATGAAAAGCGAGTCTAACCTTTCTACAAGTATTATTTGATTCTTCGATTGTCATGGCTTCCACACTAGCTTATGTGAAAGATGTAGTTCCTATTATTCTCTTGATTGGTCAGGACACATTCCAAGGAAATTCAAATTAGTTGTTTCAATTGGGGATGACGAGTATATGGATGCACAAGTAATATAATTGTTAGAATTTAAGTTTCATCTTTAGTGTTGCTCCACTGCTAGTAGGCCTGGACAGTACCCTGGTGGAGTCATGCAAGAACACAAGCATCGCTCCCATGCCAGTGAGCCTGGTTAGTACCCCGACAAAGTTACTTGTATCACCACCTTGCATAGGAAGCCTTTCTCTTCTTTATCCTTATTCATTTTTTATTTTTTTTCATTTTTTCAAAGAACTGTGCATATGCACTTATTTATTTAAGAGGCGGAAGAGGGATCCCGACTTATTGAGAGTAGAAGAAGTATTTCCTTTATAGAAGTATTTTATATATACCTCTAACATACTTGTTAAGGTTTTCCCCCTCACCTTACTCTACTTGAATGATCTAACAAGGGTTAACCCAAAAGAACTGATTAGATTAGGTGATACTAGTTAATAGTGCAAGCGTTGTGTTTTCAGCAAGACTCACATTTAACATAACGTATTTTCCATCAAGGCATCATCGAGACAACAAGATCCTCATAAAGAGAGAGGATAGCAAATAACCAAGTGTTGATAGTTGTACAAGTCCTTGTAGATTTTCCTGGCTTGTCTCAAGAGCAAAATATGGTTTCACGGGAGGCTAACCTACAGGTACAATCAAGCAAAGAAGAAGAAGTAAAGCGAATGGAAAACAAGTACGCAAAGCAAGCAAGCAAGAAAACCAAACCAAGTAAGCAAGCAAAGAAAACATGCAAACGAGGAAGCAAAGAAAAGCAAGAACGAAAACATTACTCCTACTCCTACGCTAAAAAGTGCATGGGCCTACTCATGTGAATTGATATTTCCTATGCAACCACTAGTGTATTGCCTGGCCCATGTTTGCAAAGCATGGTAAACAAGAAAGATATACATGTAAACCAGTGAATAAGAAATAGAGAACAACAAAAACCAACATGCTCTGAGTTCTAAATCATTCGTAGAAAAGAAAAGAGTGATTGCACAAGACAAACATTATGCAGACGAACCATGGTGTTGCGATGTAATTCATGCAAACGGTAAACATACACATGCTTTGGACTGTGACATACGAGAAAACATGAGAAAGAAATAAAACTTATGCTTTGCAAGCATGCTTGTCATGTCATATTCCTCCAAGGCATGAGCAATGGGATCATGCAATTCGGGTGGAGGAAATGAACTCTATGTATTAGGTTGATCTTCAACGTGAAGCAGAGAGTGATGAGGAGCCTTGGGTGTTTCAAAATTTTTCTAATCAGAAGTGGAACTAACCTTAGGACAACAAGGACCTAACATAACCATCAGCTTAGGTTGAAGTGCCTTGATAATCTGTGGGGTTTCCACTTCATCAATAGATAGATCGTCGGAGGCCAGTGGATTAGAAATATTAATAACAAGTGAATCAACATCATGATCAAATGAAGAAATACAAAGATCACGAGAACCAGGATCAAAACATTTGGGCTATTCATGGGTACCCTCACGATCTTATGAATCATGTAAAGGGGTCAATGAGAAACAAATATGTTCACTCTCTATGTTTTCAGAAATGACAAATGACAGATGGGATGAATTTTCAAAGGAAGATGTGTCCTCTCCACCATGTAATGACATGCTGACATCCGGTGTGTCCTGTGAATGATCGGAAGTAGAAATATCCGGAGATGATTTTTCATAGGGAAAATCAAAAGTGGCAAGATCACATGAAAAGTCAGGATAAAGTGGATGAGGTGTGGATGGAAGGGAGTCATCCTTCACCACGAGTTCTTCTTCAGATTCCCTCACACACTTGTCATGAATGATAGCGTAGGTTGGCTGCACAAAACCCAACCTGTTGAACACAAGATGTGGAGTCTGGAATGAGAGAAAACAACACAGTAAAATCTAGAGGATCAATCAAACATGGGGACAGAGGTTGGGGAAACAATTCCATGTGACAATCAACAGGTTTACAAGCCAAATATGTGCAAACATTGAGAGCAGGTGGGGTGGGAGGATGTGAAATTTCAACAGATGTGCATGCACCTTCTCCCACCTTGCACTGTGGAGATAAAGTTGTTTCATGAAAAGAGGACGAACAATCACTTGTGACATTGACTTGGTCCATCTTAGATTTGGAAGCTCTAACACCGAGGTATGATGGGAGGGGTTTGAATGATTCTAAGAATTGTGGATTTTCGGATATGTAAAGAAGATGCTTAAATCTTCCATCGAGAAATTCCCAATCACTTTACGATTAAAATGATTGAAAGCATGGGCTATCTCTGCGAACGACTGATGGAAAGAGTGAATAGATTTTTTGGGCAATGTGACACACCATAGGAGTGGGTTCCTTTGAAATGTGAATGCGAACAACACACAGGTCATGTAATATTCATGGATTTCATGCCTTTCATCGGAGCCTACGACACCAACTATGTGTCTAAGAAAGGGTGCTCCACCTTCACCATCATATGTTTTACGTGACAATTTATTCCAAAGCTCTTCAGAGATTTCAAAATCGTTTCCGTAAGACATACACTTTGGAAGAGAAATTATGCATTAATTAATGGTAAATATGTAAAGATTCAAAACAGATTGAAGATTCGGGCCCTCTTTCTAGAACCAGAAATGTTGACGGTGTTGGATCTGCCAACATTAATGGGATCTTCCCAGTATGAGGTCCTAACTAGAACTCACACGGTTTGGTGTAGTAGTCACATCCGGTATGATGTCCCGGTTTCCATTATCTTAAAGATATACCTTAGCTCTTGCTTGTCAGTACATGAGAGTGGTATACTTACTCTTCAAACAACGAGGTTCATGTGCCTAGTGAGTGCTTAGTGTAACTTGTGTCAAAGTTCTTTCACTACATAGGGGGAGGGTGAGAGTTAGTCTCAAGTCAAAAGGGAGTAGTCCCAACTTAGGTAGAGACACACCACACAACAAGATCTGTGCAGCTTTCGACAGAGTAGTCCACACAGATGTGGCAGTCACATACACAGAGGTGAGTAGATAACACATACAACATCCAATAGAGTAGTCTACATGAGTGTGACAGTCGTTATAACAAGTTTACAAGAATGATTTTGTCCAGTGTCCGACAAAGTAGGCCACACAGGGAAGACGACAATAACAATTGATACAACACATTTCCAACAACATATGCACTAAAACAACTGAAATAGTTCAACTGTGTTAGTACAAGTTAAAGCAATATGCATTACAAGCGTCAGAAGAATTGTCTTACAAAAGAATACAATACATGTGTGAAAATGTGTTGGTTTGTGACAGGATTCTGAATTAAGTGAAAGTTCCAAGACACATTCGTACACCATACATCACTAACCTTGGTAGTGGAGTGTTGGAGCCAATGCTCACTCCTCAAAGAAAATATTACAGACTCTCAAGGCTATGTGGGAGGAGCCAAGGTGAAAAGTACCTCGCTATAAAAATGAGGGGGTATATATAGCCAAGGGTGAAACTAACCCTTGTGCATGTTTGACTTCCCTCATCAATGTTCGACTTACATGAATCTTCAAATTACATGACTCTTTGACTTAATCCGTGGGTCTCTTGGAATTTTGCATTACATTAAATTGATTACAACATGTATGGACCATAGTAGTGATGTGACCGAGATGACTCATGACACCAACTCGACATGACACTGTTGGGATGCACATGCTGGCTGTGTTGTTCATGTCGATATATTGTGTTGCTGAGTGATGAGTGTGCTCTCGGTGTATCATATCTTCACCTCCGCATGACGAAGCATGTAGGGCCTTTGATGGTCTTGGTGTTCACTTGATGGTTCATGCATGTGCATGTGTATCCTTCGCTTGCTACTTTGTATGCTTCATGTGTTCGTCCAACCACAAGCAAGTCTTCTAGCATGCGCTCCTTGTTCACCTTGTTCATCATTGCGCCATGTCTCATCCATGTACATGTTTCTGTAATCACTCATGATGAGACAACATCAAATCCACAAATTCCCTAGTCTGCCATGATGCATTGTCTTTTGTTTCCAGGTGCAGGTGACCAGGAGAGAGGGAAATGCTCTGAAACAACACAGAGCATATGTTAGGCCGAGATGCGAGGCTCCGAGGCAATATCAGGAAAAACTTCACAGAGGTCACTGAGAGGTTGGGTTGAACAGTCGAGGACAATAGTGACATCTGTAGGATATGGCTTAGGTTGGAGGTAGAATTGCGCAATTTTTCCTAGGAAAGTAGTGCATACAGAAGGATGCACTGGCAGTGAAAACTTTGTACTTTTCTAGAGGAATCCAAGATCAGTTTGGGGGAGCTTGCTAGCCAGAACTGTGTTGTTCTGGGAGGCTGTCAAGTAGGACATAACTGCGCATTTTTTGGTCTGAGTGGGGTATCAATTAGCAGGTGGATTGTTAATGAAAACTGCATAGTTTTCAGGAGGAGTGGAGAATGGGACAACGGGGGGACTGCCTGGAAAAAATGTGTAATTTCCTAGGACAATGCAGTGATAGGCAGCGGTTGTCTATCCCTCATGTCTACACAGTTTCTTCAGGTAGTGTAGGCAGACAGGTTGGACAATTTATACATAGTTTTTGAGATGAGTGCAACCTTGGGTCACTGCTCAAGTCAAATTATCCAGTTTACCAGTGGGAGGCTTGATGGATAAGCTTTCTAGGAGCGCAAACTGAGATGGCTTCTTAGGAAACTTCTGCATTGTTTTAGCTGACATTCAGCTGGGTTGATTACAGAATTGCACAATGTAGACTACTTAGAGGGAAGCCTCAAGATATACGTAGTTCTGTGCAACAATGCTTGGTCACTGAGGGCTGAGATTGTGTAGTGAAGCTCAGTGGAGGTCCGTCTGATGGAGGGTGGTTCAGTCAACAAATTCTCAAAAAAATAGTTGTGTGTGTGAGTCAGTGAACTCATGTATACATGACCTTGCAAACACACACTCAACATTTCTCGACGACAAGACACCTGAAACCAATAAGAAAACATGTCTCAGTGTGATTGTATAAAGGTTAAGAGTGATAAGTGCGACACTTGAGATAGATCATTGAACGACCATGACGATACTTGCGCGACATTGTTTACAAATTTGTGCGTGAGTGTAATAGATGTTTACATGGCATACACAACTTATACACACAAAGTCAAACCTTCAACATCACCAAAACAAGGTCGTAAGCATGACATAGCAATCAACATGCTGAAGACGACAGTTGGTCAAACAAGCAAAAAGGAAGCAAGACATGTAGAGGAAACACATTAAATGACTTTTTTGTGATTTCACATATGCATGTTACTGAAGACAGGATGATATGACAATGACAAGTAGTGCTACAAACTCAATTAAGAGGTGTACTTTGAAAGGTGTTCTTTACTTACCATACTTACCCTTGACATGATCATGCATTCGACAGAGTTTGCATGTGGTCTTGATCTTTTTCCATCACTTGGTCTCTTGGTCCTTCTCCTCAACTCCTTTGGGGGGGATCTCAACATGTCACCTTTTCCTCTAGTCACTGAGAGATAGATCAACGTAGTTTTAGAGGGTAGTGACTACTATATGGATGAAGCCATGGGAGGCCCATATGTGTAGTTTTTAAATGCAAGATGGATAGAGCATCTTGGACAACATTGCACAATTTTGAGGCATAGGATATTGTTGTAGGATGGGGTCCTGGGAGGACACCTCAGCATAGTTTTTGAGTGTAGTGCAACCTGGGCAACTAAGAGGAAATACTATGCAGTTTCTGGATGTAAGGCACTATTGTAGGATGGGTTCTAGGAGGACACATTTGCATAGTTTCAGGTTACAAAGCAGATTGAGCAGCCAAGGGACAATACTATGCAATTTATGATGATAGTAGGTTTCCGCTAGGGGAAGGACATTGGAAGAAACCAATGCTCAGATTTGGATGCCAAGGGGGTTTTGGGTCTCTACACACTATGGAGTTCCATCAGGTAAGGGAGGAAGCTTAATGGTTGCAGAAGTAAAGTGCACAGTTCTGGGAGGCTAGGTGAGGCTAAGTTGCTTGGGAAATTGGCTAAGTGTGAGATCAGTGAAACATATGTAAACATTGATAAGAATTGACTGTGATCACACATGAACACTTAGTGATACAACATAGACCATCCAGAATGTATAAGACATACTTTTCTTGATGTAACAACCTTCATGACAAGAGTGCATGAAGTGAGTGTGAAACATATCTATGTGATGATAACAACTGATACGCACACGATTCTCTTGAAGCAAAACAACACTCCCTTTGAATGTCAAACAAGAATCCCTATGCCCAAAGTTGAAACATGCTACAAATATGAGAGCATGAACAACTCTTAAAATCAAAGGGGGAAGCTTGAGATCTTCACCTTATCAACAAGTGACCAAGGAACGATCAATCACAGGATCCAAGATAGGCTCCAAAATTTGCATGCGAGCCAAAATTTTGGAGGGTGGTTGTAGCCAGTACAATAGAACCACATACATTACTTTGTTGTACATGTGGACTTATTTTCCAGATAGAGAAAAAGAGCAAAGTGACCTCACCTTTTGGTTGGGTTTTCTCCTGAAAGGGTTTCCCAGAGCATATCTTGTATCTTATGTGTGTGTGTGAGCTTATTTTTTCATTCTCTACTTTTCTACATGATTTCCATTTGCATGAATGCACTAATTATAGTTAAATATATAGATCTTGGGTTTTCATAAAACTATAATAATGTAAAACTTCAGAATTTTAATATATTATTATCAGATTTGTTGTGACGAACTGTGCAGTTGTTGGGCATCGGATCCCACCCACAGCATGTTTTGGGGCTCAAAGCTTAGGTTTTGGTCAAATGTATTGTAAGACTCCGCAAATTGTTGACGCAGAGCGCGAAGTATAGGTTGAGTCATAGGTTTGTCCTCCCTAAGTTTTGTAATCTAATGTAAGTGTATTGGGTAGTAGTAGTAGGATGAGGCTTTGGAGCTGAGTGCGCAGAGGCCTAGTAGAGTCTGCAACTAAGTGTGCGGACCCCTGCAGATGAGTGCGTAGGGCAATGTCAAGTCTGTAACATTGAACGAAGAATAATAAAGAGAAGTTGATTCCAAATTCCACACATTTGCTTGTGTATTGCATTCTATTCATTTATATTGTTTTGTTTATCGCACGCACTTATATGATTGCTGGATATACTGTTAATTATCATTGGCCTTACACATATAAGTTAAGTAATCGGGTAATGACAGGTTAAATAGTAAGGAACTTGGGTATAATACGAATCACACCCCAAATAGGGCTGCGCGAAGGCAGCATCACAGGTTGCAAGGGACTAATAGATGCACGTAGTAATGTGTGCGCAGGGTCAAACCGCAGATTGCCAAAATATCATTAGACATCCCTAGGGTGCGGAAACCTGGTTCTAGCACCCTCCCATACTACCTCAGTCTGCGCTCCACGTAATGTTGCCGAAAGGGCCAGTAGTACCAGGATTTGTTAGGCTAAATCACCTCTGAACCTGGGTCAGGCCCATACAAGCCAATAAATGGTTCTATTGTTGGGACCGGGATTTGCATAAGGGACGTTTGATGTTGTGCCATTGGAATCCACCAAAGAAATAAATTGAAGGGTGGCTGGAAAAGAAGATTCACAAGTTCGGGGTGCAGGAAAACATAAATCTGTGAGTATCTAAGGAACAGTGGCTGGAGCACTACTTATATATGGAAATCCACGAAATTTTCTTTGCATCCTTTCCTTCTGAGTTGTATGAGTGGATCGCGAAGCTAGTAGACAATCAGGGAAGGTGTAGGCTTGACAAACCAATCGTGTGGACTTCGAAATTAGTGCGCAGACTAGAAGCTTCAGGAGATAATATCACGCGAGTTTTGGACCATTGGCTTGACCGAATTATAGGAGGATTTATCACTGAGTTTGCGGTAGATACGACCGTCAGCTACAGTGAGGTGGAGTGATGTTTCCTCAAGGGACCGCGAGGTAAGTAGATCAAATATTTGAACACTTGGATTAATATGTTATTGTGTGAAAAGCGAGTTATGTGAATAAATTAATGTTTGGGACTACGCGAAGTGGGAAGATATACAGAAGCAGAAGTAGTGAAGAATTGGAAACCAGTCCCTTAATTTCCCCCTTGCGAGAAAGCAAGGAAGAGCTTGCAAAAGTCTCCTAGAGAAGCACGGTCAATTTGATAAGGTAGCAAATTCCATGTTTACCACCTCCACCTACACCGCCACCCATCTCACCCTCCTCACCAACATCTCCACCCACCCCACCTCCGCCACTACCACAATTCAGTATGGCGAGTGCGATCAAACTACCAGTATTCAAAGGATAGGAAATGAAGATCTAGACCAATTCTGGTTCGTGATAAGAGCAGTATGGGAAGCACAAGGAGTCATGGATGACAATATAAAAAAGGCTATGCTGGTAAGCGCGTTGCAGGATCATGCATTGACATGGTACATCAAGCATTCTAATGACCATCCAAATGCAGGAATCGTGGAAATCCAAACCATGCTAAATAGGGAATTTAGCAGGCCAAAGTCAGAAACATAATCAATCATCGGGTTTAAGGAGATCGCGATGCTCCCAAGTGAGACCCCCTGGGATTTGGACCAAAGACTGAAGGGTATGATTCGTGAAGCCAATATGACGTTGACGGATGGAAAGCACCGCACATGGTCTGTAGTGTCACTAACACCGTACTTACGAGCGGCGTTGTCACAACAAAAAATTTCCACCCAGGCCGAAGCTTTGGAGATGGTGATGAGATTGCATGAGACCCCTACATAAGATCCTTGTCTAGGAGTCCAACAAATCCATGCGCAAATACAAAATCTATGACTGAAGATTCAGAGTTTGAAACAGGACAGGACACCTCGGCCAGAGGCATGCAAGGAGGTATGGTGCATAAAATGCAAAGGCCAGGGGCATGACAAGGACCATTGTCCAGTGTTCGAAAATTACTTGGCAAGAGGAGGGCTGATGCCATTAAAACCTAAGGCACAAGCAGGACCAAGCGTGGCACCTGCATTATGGTGCGAGATCTGTTAAATAGGAGGAGAGCACACTATGGATAATTGTCATCTATTGCAAAAGTATATGCAGATGTCCTAACAATTATTTTGTAATTTCTACAGGTTGGTAGGCCATTATGATCGAACCCGCAGAAGCTACAAACTAATGATGGATCAGACTCCTACCTACAGGGTGCAGATCGAAATGCGATCCCTTGATCCAAATGCAGGAATGGCGAGCACTAGATTTGAGGGTTGCAATCAACGTCGAGGTGGAATGGGACCAGGAAGGGGTCACAGAAAACTAATCTGTTACAATTGCAAAGGGCCATGGCACTATGCCCGTGATTGTACAAACCTAACGAGGACATCATGTTTATACTGTACTCAGTTTGATCATGAGGCAGAAGACTGCCCTACATTGATAACGATACTGCACGAAAAAGGGGTACTTCAGTCTCCTCCAACTTAGAATTTGCAGATGATGAGGTTTGAGCCGTTTGAAGAAGACCCGAATGTAAACATGATGCTTAGGAGTGACATGACCATTGGCGATGATAAAGGGAAATAGTCAGAAGAAAGTGTGTGGATCCATAAGGCTCCTACAAAGGACCTGAATTTGATTTAGAACGTGTGAAGGAGACATTTGTGGAAGCTAAGAAGAGCTTCACGGAGGCCTTCACTTCAAGTACTAAGGATCAACTAGAACTAGGGATGGATCCTTTAATGCTCACTACCTTTATGGAGACATGCATGAAATTGCTATGTGAAAGAAAGGAAGTAAAAGGACTATAGGAACTTATCACTAGGTGCATAAGGTCAGGAGAACCACGCGTGTTCTGGAAACTTGGAAAGCATGCAATGCGCACAGGAAGGGAAATGAGGTTGACTGCGTAAATCAGCGAGTATGAAATGGATCAGGTAATCCTGGATCTCAAATTGGACGCAAATGTACTGCCAAAACAAACATGGGAACACATGGGCAGACCCGCGCATAGTGGTCTCCTATTCAGTTATGAATGGCGAACCAACAAAAGATCTTGCCCATGGGAAGATTGCAAAGGGTAACAGTAGACATTGAAGGTGTGAGCACATAGGCGGATTTTGAAGTGATAAATATTATCGATGATAGTAATCCCTATCCCACTCTACTAGGAATAGTCTGGGCCACCGATATGAACAAATTCATAAATATGAAGAAGTGCAAAATGATCTTTGAAAAAAAAGTCACTACACATAGTCGTACCACTAGATCCAACTGAAGGAGTGCGATACAATGAACCAGTGCACGACGATGATAGTGATGACGATCTTGATTGTATTTACAAGATAATCGTGTGAGAAGACAATTGGGTGAATCCGAATACAGATGGAAGGATTTCGTGGGAGTGTGAAAGCTCCTACACTTAAGATTCAGACGAAGAGATAGAGCGGTGGAAAAATCGGCTGCATGAACTAACAATGCTTAATTGAAACATGATGGTTTGATCAATGCACTGCATGCCAAAAGAGGTAAGGGATCTGCTTATATATGATGGGTTGACAGCAATGGATGAATTCCTGAACAAATTTGAAAGCACAGTACCAGAACAATAGCAGTTTGATGAGCTGAAGTGGGCACTGCACGCAACGCCCGCACGATGGTGGGGTACACATCAAGGAAGTTTTGAGGACTGGCACAGATGCAAAAGAATGATGCACCTACGATTTGGGAAACTACAGATATGGCTAGTAGACAAATATAACAGATGAGATGATCCATGCACACACCTCGCGAAATGGACCAAGGTCTACGGGGAAGAGCCACAGCCTGAATGGGTACATTTATTCTATCATACCCTGGATGTCATACCCATGAACTGGTATACTAAGACAGAGCTCCGCCATGGTACGAGTGAATGGGATGTCTTGCACAAGGGATTCCTGTTAACTTTCACGTTTGAAGATCATTGGTCAGATATTGTTGACGATGCGCTATAGGTAGTAAAAGCTGCTATCTTCAAAATACCCCAAGAGTTAATAGAAATACTACAGCTAGAATGGGCGACAGAGTTAAGCTGCGCACTAGAGTGTTACAACGTAAATGTTGAGGAGAATAATGAGGACCCACGAAATATTAAAATTTCATAAATGGAAGGTTGTCGCAAGATTCAAGGACCACCACTTGAAGACCCCGGCATCACTACGCTGCTAAAGACAAAGTAGGTCAACATTGGAACGAAGGCAGAGCTAAAGTACGCAACACTTGGGGACTATTGGGTTGATGCCACGGTGGATAAGGTCATTGAGTTACTCTGCGAATAACAAGACTTGTTCCTGACCAAAATTACAGAATTAAAAGGGATCGTTGGCGACTTAGGGATGATGAAACCCGACGTCAAGCCAGTTAAGCAGTGGCCTTACTGCTTGAATCCGAAGTATCAAGAAAAGGTCCCCGATGAATTAGACAAATTGCTAGTAGCCAGAATTATTGAACCAGTGGAAGAATCTGACTGGGTGAGTCCTATGGTAGTACAAGAGAAAAAATGGAAGGGTGAAATAAGAATATGCGTGGACCTCAGGAAGCTGAATGACGCTTGTGTACACGATCCATTCCCAACAGCATTCATAGATGAAGTACTAGAGAATGTTGGTGGTTAGGAAGCATACTGATTCACTAATGGGTTCTCAGGGTACCATCAGATCAAGAACGCGCTGGAAGATAGGAGCAAAACGACCTTCACAACAGAATGGGGTTGCTTTCAATACATCATTATGTTGTTTGGACTGAAGAACGCGCCAGCTATATTTTTGCGCATCATTGTGGTTGCATTCAAAGAATACATCCACAAGTTCTTGGAGGTCTATCTGGATGATTGGACTGTCTTTGGATTAGTTAAGCACCATGTAGTGCGCTTATGCTTAATGTTGGATACTTGCCAACGACACCAAATTGCACTGAACCTTAAAAAGTGCACATTCCTCGTCCCCTTTGGAAACCTACTGGGACATGTGGTCGACAAACAAGGACTAATGGTGGACCCTACAAAGATTGTAGTTATTTTAAATTTTGAAGCACCGCGAAGTTTTAAACAATTGTGCACTACTTTGGGGCACACTGGGTACTATAGGAAGTTCATCAAAATTTATGCCCAAATAACAGCGCCGATGGAAAAGCTATTGAAAAAGGATGTTACATATTACTGGAATGATGATTGCATGAAGAGTCTGGATGTCCTAAAGGGGAAACTGGCCTTCGCTCCAATCCCGGTCTTCCCAAAATGGGATGTGGAATTTCATGTACATGTTGTTGTGTCGTGTATTGCGCTGGGGGTGTACTCACACAGGAGGGTGCAAAGGGTGTGGATCACCCGATTGCATTTGCAAGTCGGAGATTGTCCAAAGCATAAAAGAACTATTCCACCACTAAGCACGAGGGGTGCAATGGTGTACGTGCTCCAAAAATACTGACACTACTTACTCGTAGGACATTTCAAGATGTATATCAACCATTCCACATTGAAATACCTGGTGAATAAGCCTGTGTTGGGGGGGCACATATGCAGATGGATCTTACTATTTCAAGAATATGATTTTGAGGTCATAGTCAAGTTGGGACACCTAAACGCAGGACCATATCACTTGTCACGAATTGAGATGGGCGAGGAACCAACAAATTTGGGGGAGGGACTACTTGATGCACAACTCTTTGAGGTGCACGTCGCAGACGAACTTCAAATACATAATCCATTTTTTAAAAATAGGGATTGCGTCGAAGAAATACTCAATCCAACAGAAGAAGGAATTGGTGGTGCGCATGGTGGACTTTTCTGTCATCACGGAGCACCTCTACAAAATGGGCAATGATCAGATATTGTGAAGATACGTACTTGAATTTGAACGAGGTCAGATCCTCATGGAAGCACATGGGGGTGCTACAGGAGGGTAATATGCAAGACGCACAACCACATAGAAGATTCTTCGTGCAACGTTATGGTGGCCAACCCTGCACCAGGATTCGAAAGCACACTGTAAGGCCTGCAATATATGTCAAAGGACTAGAAAACCATCACGAAGGGACAAGATGTCATTAAATCCACAAATGACACTACAGCCATTTGAAAAATGGGCAATCAACTTTGTGGGACTGATCAAACCTCAAGGAAAGACGGGTTCACGCTACATCATCACTACGATGGAGTACCTGACATGAAGGGCAAAAGTGTAGTCGGTCAAAGACTGTACGGTAGCTACAACTATGAAGTTTTTGTTCGAAAATGTGTTGACACAATTTGACTGTTTGAAAATCTTAATGAGTGATTGCGAAGCACATTTCCTGAATGAAACCATCAGCATGCTCATAGAAGAGTTCCAGGTGTATCATCAGAAAAGTACACCATACCACCCACAAGCAAATGGGATAGTAGAGGCATTCAAAAAAATACTAGAGACTATGCTAACCAAAGTATGTAATGCACAACTAAATGACTGGGACCTGTGCGTACCTACCGTATTATGGGCTTACAAGATAACGTGCAAGAAATTGACGGGACATACACCTTTCCGGTTAGTCTTTGGTATGAAAGTTGTCATGCCGATGGAATACATCGTACCTAGTCTGTGAATAGCAATGCTCACAGGCATGATGGACTACGAAAGTCTAGCAGAAATTCTTGCGCAATTAGAAGAACTCGAGGAAGAACGGTTTCTGGTTGGCTTTCATCAGCAGGTACAAAAGTAGCATGAAAAGGCCTGGCATGACCGCCATATCAAATTGCGCACCTTCAAGGTAAATGACTTAGTGTTGTTGTATGATAGTAAGTTTGAAAATTTTCCGTGAAATTCAAAATTCACTGGCTAGGCCCATACGTGGTTAAGGAGGTCATAGATGGAGGCGCGGTCCAGCTAGTAAAAATAAAGGGAGAACCCTTCCCAAGCAAAGTAAACAACAGTTGCTTGAAGCCCTACACGAGTGGGCCAACTATCTGACTAACCGGCCGAAGTATAGTCTTTACAACCCAAGGAGCCGAATAAGGGCGCAGGACTATAAACATACGTAACGGATGTCGGTACAGATGTAAGGCACAATTCAGACACAAATGATTCAGAAGCAAGAATGCAGCAGGTACAGTAGGTAGCAGCTCTGTGCATTGCCGACATTCAAGCCGTTCGGGACTAGTTGGAGGGACTTCGCCAAGATCTTCGCAAGGCCAAAGTGACTCGAGGGCGAGTCATGATGTTTGTGTTGGGGGCCTATTGAGCATAGGATCCCCCCCACAACATATTTTGGGGCTCAAAGCCCAGGTTTTGGTCAAATGTGTTATAAGACTCTGCGAATTGCGGGCACAGTGCATGAAGTATAGGTTGAGTCATAGGGTTGTTTTCCCTAAGTTTTGTAATATAATGTAATGTAATTTCAGCCTACCCATGGTCTGCAAACCATGGGATTGTATAAATAGAGCGAGGCTCTAAGTTATAAAGGGAGGGAAGGAGCGAATCATAGACAGACCATAGAGTGAGAATATAAGTGTATTGAGTCGTAGTAGTAGGAAGAGGCTCTGCAGCTGAGTGCACAGAGGCCTAGTAGAGTCCGTAGCTGAGTGCGCAGACCCCTACAGCTGAGTGCGCAGGGCGGTGTCGAGTATGTAACCTTGAACAAAGAATAATAAAGAGAAGTTGATTCCAAATTCTGTGCATCTTCTTGTGTATTGCATTCTATTCAGTTATACTATTTTGTTTATCGTGCACACTTGTATGATTGCTGGATATACTGTTAAGTATCACTAGTCTTACACAGATAAGTTAAGCAATTAGGTAATAACAGGTTAAATAGTAAGGAATTTGGGTACAATACGGATCACGCCCTAATAGGGCTACGTGAAGGCAGCATCACAGGTTGTGAGGGACTAATAGTTGCGCGTAGCGACGTGCACACAGGGTCAAACCGTAGACTGCCAGAAGCTCATCAGACATCCCCAGGGTGTGGAAACCTGGTTCTAGCACCCTCCCATACTACTTCGGGTGAGACCTCAGTCCGCGCTCCACAGACTGTTGCCGAAAAGGCCAATAGTACCAGGTTTTGTTTGGGTAAATCACCTCTGAACCTGGGTTAGGCCCATACAAGTCAACAACAGTGGAATATCCATGACAATTTACAAATCATTTTTGAATTGTAATGAGTCTCCAAAGATATATGATGATTATCTTATCAATTTTTATATGTTGAATGTGGTTGATGATTTGGATGGTTTTTATTTATGACTCATGATGGATTTTTTCAAATTCACTTTATATATATATATAATATATAATATATTATATATATATTATATATATAATATAATATTATATATATATATATAGACATACATACTACATTTTTTTGATTCACTTGGTTAAGTATAGTGTGATCTGTTACAATCTTCTTGTTTTTATATATACTCGATGTTGTAGATTATTTTGATGAAGATTAATGAGTATATATGTTAAATTTGTATGGATGTATGTTTCCCTAAAAATTCTTTATAAATGTTATCCTATAACATATTTCAAATGCATTCATATGATGTATAATCATCTAATTTATTTAAGAGACATGATATATTTAATGAATTAAATTTTATAAAACATATTAATTTAATTGTATGAAAACAATAATAATTTTTTGGAAGCAAACAAAAAGGCAACAATGGAAGCCAAACTGGAAGAAAAATTAAAAGCCACACTTAAAGCAAAACAAGAAGAAAAATTGGAAGCCATATTAGAAACCAAACTGGACGCATATCTTGGAACTAAACCTAGTGCTCAATCTAGTGCTAAACCTAGCACTAAACTTGACATTTTTTTCCTACGATTTGAAGCAAAAAAAGAAGCAACAATGGAAGCCAAATTGGAAGAAAAATTGGAAGCCATACTAGAAGCAAAACTTGATGTAAAATTGGAAGCCACACTAGAAGCAAAACTAGAAGCAAACTTGGAAGCCACACTAGAAGAAAAATTGGAAGCCATATTAGAAGCAAAACTGGAAGCTACACTAGAAACAAAATGGGCAGGAAAATTAGAAGCCACATTAGAAGTAAAATTGGAAGGAAAATTGGACGTTAAACTGGAAGCCAAACCAAGAGCCAAATTGGTAGAAATTCCTGACACTAAAATGGCGCTATTCCATGTGTTATTTACGATGTTATTCCTAGTACTACTTACAACATTATTTCCAGCGCAACTTCCAGTGCAACTTTAGGAAAATTGCGGGGAACTATTTCAGGTGCTATTTCAAGCATTATTTATGTCGCTATTTTTCCGATGCAATTTCCGATGCTTTTTTTGTAGCAATATACAATGCAAAATATGGCGCGAGTACAAGCATACCCGGCCATGCCCATTTTTGTGCAGGGAAAGGTGTCCAATTCATGAATTGAAAAACACTAAACTTTGGCCCAACTTTAGGCATTATTTCCCTATTCCTCTTGTAGTGTAAGTGCGCACACAAACTTGATGACCTTGCTTGTAATCATATTAGTCATCGTCTTTGTTATTGATCATATCTAGTTTGGTTAAATATAGTAAGTAGTGATGGAGGGATAAATTTATTTTGGTGTGTCATAGCACTTGAAACCTTGCCAATACTTTGGGAACCTATCATTTATTTTGGTGATTTATTGTATTACATACTCAATTACCATGCCCTATAGGTTTATTTTGCAATTCTATCATTTGTATCTATTTTTTTCAATGCCAACAATTTATCTAGCAAACAATATATCTAGATATTAAAGTGATTTAGTGAAAACCATATTATTGTGTGCCACAATTAGTGCTTTAAACTATGATTTAGTGAATGAAATTCTCACCTCATGTTGACCCTTTGTTGTTCATGTATTATTTTAATACTAAATAATTGAAGTCATCGCTGGTTTAAGGTGGGGCTTACTGATTCAAGTGGATATTGATGGCCACCCGCCTATTCCACTTGGATCCCCACCCTTGTTTCTTTCAGTTTCCTTAAATCTAGCACACCTTACTATTTTTGGTAGTTTTTTGGTTCCTAAAGTTTCGGGGTTGTTTTGAGGGCCTAAAAGATGTTTTTTTGGGAAAACGGAGAGACAAGAAAAGTGAAAGACCTATTTTGTAGTATTCTTTCAGCCTCTTCTTGGAGATCGTTGAAACAAGTTATTATGATAGTCAAACAAAGATCATATGCTAAAGTTACATCGTCAGGAAGTTGACGTTCCAACTAATTCTAACGGGGCCCACAAGCTTTTGGTGCTTGATCTCCTAGGGTTAGGTTTTTGGATGTTTAGGGTTTTCCATTGTTTCTTAATGATAAAAAGGCCTCTAAGTGTATTGTAACATAGTTCAAAGGCATGTAGCTGCCACATCTCTTCACAGAGATAAGCTACCATCCCCTGAGCTAGTTTATTTCCATTATGCATGTAAACAATTTTCAATATTTTGTTATTAATGAATTGAAATTCAGTTTTCGTTGTAGCTCTGTGTTTCTGTTTAAAATTACATTTTATTTTATTCCTGCCTAAATATGGATCATTTACTCATTAAATATTGTAATTGAAGTTTTGAACACACTGTTCACTTGAAAGGGGCATGTTCATTATGTATTTAATATTGATATTGTGTCAAATTTTCAAAGTTTGACAAACTTGAACTACACATGTAGTGTTGAATTGAAGCACTAATAAAGGTCAAGTGAATAATTTATCGATAAATTATTTCCATGATGCTATAAGAGGGTCAAATCCAGGCCCCTAGAGCTCTATTTCTTGGAGTGTATAATTAATAATCTCCATTTTTTATTATTTTCACTTGTAATTAACTCATAATGTCTAAATAGGAAAATTTGCTTATTGATGTTGATAAATTGGACCTAAGAAAACTAGAAGCCTTTGATTCATCATGGAAAAAGCACTTTAGTTTATAAGGAATTGTGGGAAGATGTATGTAGTATTGTTGAAGCTCATAAAAATCCTATTGATGCTAGAGAATTGTCAAAATGGGAATTAAAGAATGAATTTGACTTTCAATTTTAAAGTCTTCTTTCATAGATGAAATGCTTATACATAGTTAAAATGAAAATAATGTTTGGAATGCATGGGAAACCTTTGAAAAAATGTTTGACGCTGCTTAACTAAAAATGTTTGACACTCCTTAACTAAAAATTAACTAAAGGGGGATATGTTTTTAATTACATTATCTTGATTAAAAATATCAAGCAAGAAATAGTAAAATGTGGATTTAAGGATGTCAAAGAAACTTTTATGAATTTATTTTGATTAATGGCTTGCCTTCTTCTTATAAACATTTATCCAAAAATTTACAATTTACTAGTAGTTTGGAAAATAAAACTTTTGATTTCCATAGTGATGTGTATGTCAACAATGACAACACCTTTGGTAAAAACAAGAGCCTGGGGGAACACCTTCATTTTACCAACTAGATAAAAATAGGGTTCCAAAGGAAGAGACACATATAATGAAAGTTCAAAAGGTGGAAGAAGATTTAATATTCCAAGAAACCGAGAACACAATCCAACTATATCTTCTAATCATGGCCATGGTTGTGGTATAATTCAAGGAAGAAAAAGGAACAATTCAAATCAACAATAATTCAGAAAATCTTAATATCTTCCTAACAATAATACAATAAATCAAGAAAGGTGAAGATATGAATTGAATTAGATGCAAAATATGTTTTCACAATGGGCATCATGTAGAAGAGTGTAAAAATTGAAATGGAAATTTAACCAAGAAAAATAGAACTTTAAAATCAAAACAATTTTCTAAGTTACTTGCTTCAACTTCAACCTAGTATGTAGATAACAAGAGGTTTCTTTTGAATAATTGATAGTAAATCAAGAGAGAAAGTTTGCAAAATCAATTGCCACAGACAAGTTGATGGCAAATGATTATGAAGATGATTAAATACTTGATATGGGTACTACTGAACATTTGTATTAAATAAATTATCACTTTGGACATACTGGGATATGAATTTGAATCAAATTTATTTGATATATGACAAAACTCATACTCAAGGAGAAGGCGTAACCTACTTCTCTCTTCCAAGAACTAGTAAATTTTTACCTTTTATTATTTGGTATGTTTCCGACCTTTAAAAATAATATGTTTTCCTTAGTCTTAATTAGAAAAGGTGGCCATGAACTTATCATGGAAGATGGCTTCATCAAAATCAATTTAGTAGAGAACAATTTGAAAAAAAAATAATGAAGGGTTATGAAGATGGAAAACCTATAAAAATACAAAACACAATCATTCCTTACAAGTAAGATTTTGCAACGTCAATCCATTGGCTCCTTAAGATTATGGCCTTATAGATATGGAAATTTAGTGAACTTTGAAAGTTCAAGAAAACTTAAACCAAAGGTGATGATTAATGGTTTTCCTTATTTAAAAAATGAAACTACTAAGAGTTAAGAATGTATTATTGGAAAACAAAATATCAATCCTTTCCTTGCAAATACATTGAGAGCAAGTAAATGTTTGTATATTATACATAGTGACATTTGTAGTTATATGGAATTTTATTCATATGTATGCAAATACTTCACTATTTTCATTCATAATTTTACAAGAATGAATTGGATATAATTTTTTAAGGTTGAGTAAGAATCCTTTGGAAATTTCATTCATTTTTAATGCTTAGTGAAAATTCCATCAAAGAAAAAATCACCACATTAAGGATAAATAATGGGGGTGAATTTACTTAATGCATTCAATGCTATTATAGGAAAATGTAACATCCTCTAGCTGATTTCCTATGTAAATAGAAAAATAAGACCAAGGTCATGGGACACGTATTCCAAGTTGAATGTTAGGCAAGACATAGTGATGGGTATCTCTAGTGATTTATTTATGGCTATGGAAATTGGCAAAGGCATTAGAAAAGGCAAAGTGACATTAAATAGGATTTTATTTATGAAATAAAGGAAAATATGTGAAAAGGGAGATGAAGGGTCACATATTTGCATGTGAGAAAAATGAAGGAAAAATAGAGGAAAATGAATAAAATAGAGGCCTCAAAGACAAAAAGGCTTTTGAGGACCAGTTCACAACTTTTTGTGAGTTCTATCTTGGAGCTCTCTTCTATTATCTCATTCTCTCATACTCTTGCACATTTAGGGTATTCTTAGAGCAATCTTGGAGCACTTTGGCATACATTGGATTTGGAGAAAGAAGACAATGGAAAGAAGGAAACTGAAAGGGAACAATTGGATCAACGACTACAACCAGATTACTTTGCAGGGAACAGGTTGCATGTGTGTTTTCCTTTCTATTTATGGATGCATGGTGTATGCACGTGATTATCTGGTTATGTGTTGTCACTACCATAGATATTTTCGTGGATTGATAGTGGTTTTTGACTTGCCTTTCCATTTCCTAGATAGTCATGGTGTTGTGGGTTTTTTTCAACTTGATTGTTTTTTTATTGGTGCTCATAATTCCTTATGTCTATGGGTTGTAATAAATTCTCTTAAAGCTATGGAAAAACTTGGGTTGAGTTACTATTCCTGGAGCCTAGGTTGGGATAAACGCTTTGGGGCCCTTGGTGGGTTGAGTTACTAGTCCCTAGAGCTAGGTTGGACAAATTCTTTGGAGCAATGGAAAGTTCTGGGTTGAGTTACTAGTTCATGGAGCCCTGGATAACTTGGGTAGAAACTGATCTGGTTGGTGTTAGTGATGTCTGACCGTGAGGTGGAACCACTGGTTGAGGGTTGAGGTGGTTTGGCCTCTAGAAGCCCTAGTTTGGTTTATCTTGGTTTATTCCATGAGATCCCACATGCATGCTTGGAATATGGCATGGGGGTGATTAGTTGAAAGAGAGATTTGGTGCAACCTAATCTATGGTCAGGTGGTAGGTGGAAGTCCCTAACTTGGTTGATAATTTCATATGCTAATAAGCTCTACACTTCTATTGTGACTCATGTATATTTATTGGCAATGTGTTGGTGATATTATGGTTGGGTTGCCATGGTTTATATGTTGGTTATTTTCTGGTTATATTTTTTTCATATGATGTGTATATTCTATGGCTCTTGTCATGAACTGTTTAGATTTTGATCAGTTGATGAATGTATGGAATAATTAATGTTGTTGCAACTATGTGTAGAGGGAATACGGCCAACTCAGTGATTCTCAGAAGAACATCAAACTTTTATGATCAGATATGCATTGATGACCTATAGCTTAAATGTTTTCCATGTGTTTAACGAATTTTTTGTTATGTTCTAGGCATTCTAGGTCAAGTTCTGCCTTCAAGTTTGTATGTTTAGCCATGTTTTCATGTCATTAATGATTCTGAGAATTTTTAGGAAGTTCTAGGCAGTGGTCTAGAGGCTGACCATGAACCTAGGCTCAGATCTCGGGATCACACCGTCTGAACTGGACATTTTGTGTCATAACTACACCTAGGCAGGCTTGTGTGTGTGGTTGGAGGCCTATAACCACATGGAGGCCTTTTCATGCATGTGATTGGGGGTGAAAGTGTGTTAAAGGGAGCCCCAACTCAGGTTTTGGTCACCTGGGGTGGTTATTTAGCCCCTAAGTGTCCCTATAGCCCTATGAAATGTTGTGAGTTGTTAGTCCGTGGTTAGTTGTAGGCCCCACTTCCTTATATGGAGCTAGGAGATCGAGTCATGTCATAGTAACTCTTCATCTCATGTTTACCTTGGAAGGCTGGTGAAACTGGGTAAATGTGGGAGGGGTGGTTACAGATTGGTATCAAAGCACTTAGGTTCAAGCACTTGGACTGGATGGGCGAAATGTGTTTGTCATGCATGCATGTGAGTTGTCTATGTGTTTCCATGCATGGATTGTGATAGTCATTATTGAATTTGTGTCATCATGTACAGGTTGATAATGTTGTTGTTTATATGATTGATATGTTGCTTTTATTATATATATACATGTGCCATGCTAATTTATATTGATTATGCAGACAAGATAGCCTCCCCTTAACTTCACTAAGGTATGTTGATCATGCTTATATTTGGCTTATCTGACATGGTATGTTTGTAGGAAGTAGAAGATCATGATGAAGAGAAAAATGGTGGACTACAGTTCACGTGATTCTCCCTACATATTAGATGAATCTCATGGTGGTGAGTACCCCCCTGACATAGCAGATACATTGAGAAGTTTAAAAGCAAAGATTAGAATTTGTAAGGAAGATAATGGAAAAGACCATTCAGTCACAGGAAATACTTGCTAGGGAATAGGAAAATCAAGTAGAGTTTAATGCAGTCATCCTTCAGAGCCTATCTGATTTTCAAAGACAAGGAAAGATTAGGATCAATCATGGATAGTAGGAAAGGAATAATGCGGCATATGGAAACAGGTCTCAATCAGGATATAGGTTTGACATGGATGACATAGTTAGAGATGGTCTTGGATACACCTGCCAATAGGGGTAATGACTGTGGGTTATATTCTAGTTCTGATTTAGAGAGACATCATCATCATCACTATCACCATCTGTATAGGAGGAGAGAGAAGTAGTACTTGCTAGAGGAGTTTAAGAAATAAAATCCTTCTACATTTGATGGAGAAATGAAGAAGTCACAAGATGCTAAAGCTTGGTTGCCTGGGATGAATAAGTTTTTTAGATTGCATGATTATACAAAGAATATGAAAGCCAGGATAGCTACTTTCAGTCTTAAAGGGAAAGCATACATTTGGTGGGAAGATGTGAAGAATGTCAGAGGTATTCGAGAAGAGTATTTGACTTGGAGTGAGTTCGAGAGACTTTTCAGGAAGAAGTATCAATATGAAAGATACTATGATGACAAGGAAAATGAGTTCTATGAGTTGAAGATGGGATCTATGATCGATGAGGAGTATACTAGCATATTCTTGGAGTTGTTGAGATATGTGCCTTATCTTAAAGAGGAGAAAGAAAATATTCATAGATTTATCAGTGGTTTCCAATATCATTCAAAGACAAGATTGAGTTTGATGAACCTAGATTGTTGGAGGAAGCCATCATAAATTTGAAGCACTGTTATGAGCAATCGAAGCACAAGAATGATTCTAAGAAGGATTGGACAGGTAATGATAAGAATAAAGGAAAGTGGGCTAAGAAGAGAGGAAAACCTCAGGATACATATGACAAGGAGAATGGAACACCGAAACAAGAAGTTCAATGTAGTTGACATAGGACAAGGATTTCTGTCTTAGGAGAAGAATAAGGGCGATGGAAGGAATTCTTTGAAGTGTTCGACTTGTGGCAAGGATCATCACAGGAGAGATTGGCCACAACATCAGGGTGGAAGACTAAAAGTTTACAGTGCTCAGGAGGCGTAGACAGTTGGGGTTGTTGGATAGAGTATTCCTTGGATTTATGCAGCATTGGATAATAGGAAAGATGATCATAAGACATCTATTATCGAGATGGAAGGTACTATTTATGATCAAGTTGTTTCTATTTTGATTAATCCTAGATCTAACTATATCTATATTAGTCTTGAACTAGTGGATAAGTGTTTCTTGAATAAATAAGTGCATGCAAAGTCTTGGTTGGTTTAGTTGGCTATAAGTACCAAGAAAAGAGTTTATCATTGGGTAAGATCTTATGCATTTGAACAGAACGATATATCTACATTAGTGCATCTAAATGTGCTTCCATTGGGATCATACAATATGTTGTTGGGTATGGATTAGTTGTACATTCAAAGGAGTAAGGTGGATTGCAATGATAAGGATATTGAGTGCTTGGATGATTATGGAGAGAAGAGGATCTTGCAGGGTAAGAAGAAGCCTACATCAATGAGAGTGGATACATTATGCAGTCCAAGCGCATTAGCAGGAAACAATGTATAGTGTTTTCACTTCATATTTCTAGTGACAAAGGAACGAAGATTGAGGATGTTGATGTTGGCATTATGATGCATGTGTTGTACTTGATGGAAACTCACTCGTAGAAGAACAACTCTCTTATTTATATAACTAGATGAATCTACAGAAGAGATATCAGATGTGACAGATCATAGTGCAGCAAGTCAGTAGCAAAGAATTGATGATCAGACTCAAAGAATGAAGAAAATGAGATCTTCGCAGGTTCCTGTTCACAAAGCTGCGGTCCTCGGCTGGTTCCGCAGGTGCGTCGTTGAAAATGTGCAGACATGTTCATAGGTGTTCTGAACAAAAAGTGTGAACCTAAAGTGCACGAACTTTCATGCAGAGAAAAACGCACACGAGGAAAATCTTATGTTTTGTCCTTGGTATTTAGTCTGACGTTTTTTTTTTATCCTATGGTTTTGGTCCGTGGTTTTGCATCTAAAATATTGAACCCAGGTTTTGGGTCCCTAGTATTGGATCTCAATGGTTTTGGACCATGGATTGAGTAAGGCCTAGGCTATAAAAAGGAAAGGAGATCATTTGGCTGGACACAAGTGTGTTGAATATCTTAAGAAGAACAAGATCTGAAATTCTGGTGATCTGTTGGTGAGTTATAGCTGGACCTAAATCAAGGAGAGACCTGAGCATTAGAAGACAGTTCTACTGATGGGTCGAGATCTCTATGGCGCATGGTTAGATCTGTGAATCTGACAGTCAGGGGTATATTTGAGGACTGATAAATCGTCTATACCCGGAGGTCTGCAGGCGAGACATAGCGCAGGTGCGGAGGTGCACAGACCATAAATAGCTCAGCTGCGAAGGTGCGCAAGCTAGATAGAGCTCAGGTGCGCAGGTGTGCAGGGGAGACACAGCTCAGGTGCGGAGGTGTGCAGGTTTGACACAGCAGAAGTGCAGATATCTGCAGGTTTCTATTGGTGAAGTTGCAGACTTTTCTTGAAATATATTTTAGCTGCTTTTGTCTATTGCTGTAATGTTTTGGGCTTAGAATTGGTGTTGTTTTCTGGTTACTGCATTCTGAGAATTTATTGGTTGATTCAGTAGTTGTTTGTGGAAAGGAGATCGATTGATGCACATATACTTTATGTCTGTTTGATGTTCATGGATCCAGTCTGAAAATTTATGAAACGTGGTCCCTAGAAGAAAAGAGAAGGTTGTAGCTTTTTGTAGGTCAACACCTACGTACTAGTATCTCAGCTAGTACAAGAGCTAAGGGGGTTGTATCTCCCTTCTAGGAGATGCTGGAAAACAAGAGAGGGTTGTAGCTCTCTGGAGGTTGCAACCTGCGTACTAGTAAAGGATTGCACCAGTACAGAATCATTGTAAAAAGAAGTTTCTAATTGAAAGAAGATGGAGACATATCGCAGCAGGTGGTTTTCACCCACATTGGGTTTCCACCTTACATCTTGTGTTCTTTGGTGTGACTGTCTATTTTTGTGTTCCTGTTCATTATTATATGGTTCTGACTTACAAATTAATGACCAACATCTGAAGAATAATTTAAATTATAAGTCTGGAAGGTATATGTAGTCAGATCTGCAAATGTTTGTATAAATTAGAAAGAATTTGATAATACTGATTCACCCCCCCCCCTCCTTAGTATTATTTCCAACAATTGGTATCAGAGCGGGTCCTTCAGGAAAAGCTTGATCGCTTGAAGGAAGATCTATCATCATGAGCTACTGTGAAAAGGAAGCATCTATCAGGCCACCGATTTTTGATGGGAGCAACTTCGTCTATTGGAAGGTAAGAATCACTGCCTATCTTCAATCTCTTAGTACATAAGTTTGGGATATTGTGGAAACAGGATACACATTTCCATCAACAACTCCTACAGATGTAGCTGGTAATAAGCAGTATGAAACAAATGCAAAAGCTGTCAATACTCTATTAGGAAGTCTATCTCAATCAGAATTCGTCAAGGTTATGCAGCTAAAAAGTGAAAAAGAAATATGGGACAAGATCGTTCTAGGCTATGAAGGAGATGAACAGGTAAAACGAGCAAAATTACAAACTCTTAGAATTAAATATGAAAGTCTCAGAATGCATAATGATGAAAGTGTGGCTAGTTATTTCCTACGTATAGATGAGATCGTAAATTGTATAAAAAACTTGGGTGAAGAAATAAAAGAAGTTATTGTGGTTGAAAAGGTTCTAAGATCTTTGTCTCCCAAGTTTGACTCAAAAGTTTCTGTCATAGAAGAAAAGCAGAATCTATATAACCTTACCATGTCACAGCTGCACGGAATTCTAACTGCCTACAAAATGAGAAAAGGAGGACCATCAAACAGGAGAGAAGCTGCATTCAAGGCTTCAGGAAAAGGAGATTACTATGAGTCAAGACATATGTCAGAAGAAGAGGAAGAATCAAATTTTGTCAAGAACCTTCAACAGGGAACTGGAAGATTCAGAGGTAAGCTTCCTTTCAAATGCTTTGCTTGTGGAAGAGTCGGTCATTGTGTTGCAAAATGTCCTCATAAAGATAAATTGGACAAAGGTAAGGAACCTGTTAGATGGAACAGAAAATAGAATGTAAATAAGAAGAGTTATTACATGCATGAAGATAGTGATGGATTGTCAAATAGTGATGAAGATGAACAAGGTAATGATAATAGACTTTTGATGGCTTTTGAAAATGATGATTTCTTGGATGCTATAAATGAAGAAGGTCTTTATGAAGAAATATCTAAACTAAAGGTGTGTTTAGAGGAAAAGAATATGATTATAGATACTCTAACATTCCAACTTGCTGAAAAGATAAACATAATAAAGAGTTAGAATGTGAAATTGTGGGACTTAGAAAAGAAATTGAGAAAACAAAAGCCCTTAATCTCATATTTGCTAAAGGATCTAAAAATTTAGATGATATTATCAAAGTGCAGCGTTCTCCTCTAATCAAGACAGGTCTCGGATATTATGAAGAAGCATCCCAAGCTCAGAAGCAAGTGCAGAAGCCATCCACCTCCAAAAGCTATCTTGATGCAGCAAGGAGAAGTGAACAAGTTGACAATCGACAGCAAAAGCATAATGCAAATTGCCAAGTAAATCGGGGGCAATCTACTTCAAGGATGAACAGAAGCTTCAATTGACCACAGGTAAATCATTTTGGCCCAAGAATGGATGTCAATGGAAACTACAGTCATATGGTTGGTAGATTTGATAATCGCAGGAATTTCTTCAATGGCCAATGTTTCTCTTGTCATAACTTTGGTCATAACGCTGCTCAATGTGTTCCCTATAAGACCATCATGACTAGGGAAGCTCAAAAACAAAGCAGTATGACAGGAATCATGAAAAGAACCTACAATAACTTCTCTGCTCTTGAAAATGAAATAGAATGTTCTATCTGTAACAATTTCAGTCATGAAGACTCTGAATGCAGAAGCAGGTTTCGGCAAACAACTTAGAAGGAGCCAGCTTCACTGAGTTCCAAAACAAGGAAAAAGAAATAACCACAACCAGAAATATGTGGGATAGCCTTATATGCGGAAGGACAGGAAAATCAATGGTACATTGACAGTGGATGCTCAAAACATATGACAGGTGATAAAGAAAAACTTCAGTCATATACTGCCTTAGAAAGAGAAAAGAAGGTCTCATTTGGAAATGACACCCCTGCATTCATAAAAGGTAAAGGTTCTGCTCAGTTGAAAAAGAAAATCAAAGCTGGAAATGTTATGTATGTTGATGGCTTAAAGCATAATCTATTGAGTGTTAGTCAAATGTGCGATCAAGGAACTGAGGTAATATTTAGATCAAATGGATGTATTGTTCGTGAGCTTAACACAGGAAAAATAGTGATCAAAGGCACAAGAACTCCAAATAATTTATACATATTCAAAGAAGGGGAACAACAATGCTATCTAAGCAAGAATGATGAACACTGGCTATGGCATAGAAGATTGGGGCATCTTAGCTTCTCCCAGATAAGGAAAGCATGCAAATATCAGGTGGTTCGTGATCTCCCTGACATCAGAATTCCAAACAATACAAT
>APFE030800851.1:0-16764 GCA_000404065.3 Pinus taeda
CCCCCCCCCCCCCCCCTCAGTATTATTTCCAACACATTGTTCATTCATTTACAAGTAAAAACATGATGGGAGCCATACATCACCATTTTCATAGTACATATTCATAACAAACATAACAACAACATACCAAGGAAATAAAAACCATATAATACACATATGAGCCAATATAATACTCATGAAATTATAAGGAGAAATACCATCATATTAATAATGAAACAACCAACCAGGTTTGAGACTTCCATGAACCACCCAACCATAGATGGATTGAATCAAATATTTCTTTCATCCAACCATCCCTTTGTCAGATTCCAAGCATGAATGTGGGACTTAAAACCGAACTCAACCAAGGCTTCCTGAGGCTATGACACCTCACTCTCCTTAATTGAACCAGGATTTACCGTAGTTCACCCTAGATCATTAGGCCATAAAACAAGCATGGATGCCACCAGATTTCTCCACCTATACCGTGAGGAATTTCCATGTCTCCTAGTCTCTAGGCTTTACTATAATCACACTAGATCACTAGGCCCTAATATAGACTACACCCTCTAGGCTTTACCATATATCTTAGGCTTTACCATATATCCCATCATTCATCAGCAAGAATTTTTTTGGCCTAATCAAGGGAAACAACCTATAGGGTTTACTGTATATCCCACCATTAAACAATTAAGGATTCCTAGGCCCACTAAGGGAGACAATACCTATCTTTAATGCAACCCACATTCCAGCTTAGTGGTCACTAGGCTAGTGGCTTTACCGCAATCCATAGTCTGGTCGAGGGATCACTAGGCCATGTGTTCTTTCTTTTGAAGATCCACCTCACTCAGCCTCAAATCCATCCGACAATCTAGTTGAACCAAAACATGAGAACTCCATCACATTATGCTTATCTAGAAATGTCAAGGCTAGTGTGAAAAAATTGTCACACCTAGCAAAACCCATTCCATTATAGGAAGGATCCACATGCAATACCATGCATGCAAAACCTAACATGGAAATCACACATGTAAATCGATACCTACAAAGAGTCCTACTTTAGATGCTTGATCCTACTCTTCCTTGCTTGCTCCTTCCTTCCTCTTTACTTCTTTTTCTTTCTTGATCCAATGCCAGAGTGCTTCAACAAAACTCTAAGTTTCCAAGAGTGAGGGAGAGAGAGAATAATGAGAGAGCTCCAAAAATAAAATAACAAAAGGTTACACTAACCAAGCCTTAGCAAAATCTTTCAAATTGATCCTCATAAGCATTTTTATCAATGAGGCCTCTATTTTCTTCAATTTCCATTATTTTCCTTCATTTTCCTCCGCACATGCAACCTGTGACCTTTCACCTTCCTTTTCTCCTAATTTCGATTATTTTCATAAATAAATGTGCCAAAAATGCCATTTTCCCTTTCCAAAGCCTTTTCCATTTCCTTAGCCATAATAAAATTAAGTGACACCCCACTAGGATGTTTTTTCCCACCACTCATCTTGGAATAAGTGTCCCATGAGCTTGGTATTATTTTTTCCTTTATTAAATTTTACATGGAATTTTCACCAAGGCTCTTACAAGAATCATGTGAACATTTACTACTTTAGAAACCAGAGAAAATAGGAGAGAGAGAGAGAGAGAGATATATAATTAAGAAAGAGCAAATGTATGGCCTATGATGGAGTGTAAGTGCATGATCAACTACTCTTCCTCAAGAAAAAATGTACAACATTTAAGCCCATAACACAACTAGTTAATCCATATCAGCATACAACTCTTTCCATATCTTTGTAGACCTATATGTACATTCATGGACACATTATGCTTATGAGCTTTAAACTCTCTGGAAAATTGTATATTTTCATAATTACTATATAAACATGCAGTAAACAAGAGAATTCTATGGAAATTTAGAGAGAAGCAATAAGGTTCTTATTTGTTAATGTAGCATAGATTTTAACCTCAGATAAGCTCTATGAATCAATTATATCCTTACACATCCTCATGGAAGGAAGAGTTTAAGGATATCTAAATAAAAATAAAATTCTTATTATTTTTTATGCAACATAATTCAATTTCTAAGTGCATAAACTATCATAACCTTGATTTTGTTAATATTGAACATTGGTACTTGATAAATCCATCTTAAGATAGACCCATATTTAGATGTATCTATGATATGCTAGCACTATTGCATTGCATTAATTCTTATATTCATTAAAAATATGTTTTTCCAAATAATCCTTGGCTACAACACTACAAAATAGGATTCAATTAACTAGATGTGTATAAAGTTGAGTAAAAGTAAAATCATACTAGAAGTAGGTGTTTGTATAAATATCAACATGTTTGACAACCTTGCTTTAGGAGCATGTTAGAAGACCATTCTTCGCCACATAACTAATTAATTTTTCATCTACATCATGTGACTAGAGACCTTTCCTTATCTTCGGCTTGGAAGAAATAGAGATGTTTTTGTCTTTGTGTGCACCTCGTTTTTCGTTCCCCTACTTTTTGTTCGAGTTTGTTCATGGTGTAATCTATAGCCACTGCTCAAGGTGGGAGTAGCTATTCTAGTCATTGAAGAATTTTCAACACAAACAAAGATAAGAGATTGTAAAACCCACATAAGGATGGAGCCCACCATTCTCCAATTTTCAATCGTCAACACATGACAACTTTCCAACACCTTGATTTGAATTCATAGTACTGTTAATCTTCCTTTATTTGAATTTGTATGATTGTTAATCTTGAATTTTCAGGATTTTTTATTACTTTGTTCCTTCCTCTCATGTAAAATCAAATTCATTCTTACATGGATCCAATGTGATTGCAACATTAGTCTTTTGAAAAACAAAATTCACTCAATGGTTTAAGTATTTTTTACACTTACAGCCAAAACATACGAAATTATGTTATCTAAAACTTTCAGTTGGACGACATAGATAATTTTTTTTTATGGAGATGGCTAAACTCATTCCACTCTTGCACTATGCTCTCATTGGGTTTCTTTTCTCACACACTTTTCTTCAGTCGCTCTTCTTAGTCATCATGTTTCTCATGTCTCACGTGCCTTTCTTCGACTGACATCTTAATCCATTTCATTCATGACTAGTACACTTTTTTGTAGAATGTGGAAAAGTCTCGATAAAACGCCAAAACATGACTTATAATCTTGTAATTGTTGCAATCTTGTCCACCTCCACAACTTAGCTCAACTCATCTAAAGTGACTCACGTACACATCCTTGAGGATCTTACATTCTTCCCCACTTTAAAGAAGTTGTCATCCTTGACAAGTAACATTTTTAGAAATCAATCCATCACCAAAGACTACAACAAGAACACCCTCCACATATTGACCAACCTCCTCATCACACTATCTCATAAATGATAATACTAAGAAAAAAATATCATCTATCGACATACATCCTATGTGACTCCATGAATATCGATGTAATATTTTCATATGTTTGATCCCCTCATGTCATAAACTAATTAGGGAGATAATATGATTATAGTGCATACTTTAGAAGAACTCATGAACTCTAACATGTACACTCACCATCACATCCTCATGTCAAAAGATCTCATCTTCATATTTGCTACTGCTCATCATCGAGATGTACCCTGCATGGTACCTCCTACATCCCAAGAGTCACCACCATGAGGAACTAATAGTGAACCCATTTTCATGTGCTCAATGAGAAGATGAATTAGGGTAGACTCTTTTACTACCTCTCCAAACTATAAAGCCCCCAGCTTTCCTCACAGAAAATGTACTCATCAATCCTAAAGATGGTCCACCTATACCTAGTATGAACCCTCCCTATATGTCTACAATGTATCTCAACAAATAGGGATAGGAACCAATCCTACCCTCACTCTCCTCAATTAACCTCTCCAAATCTAGATCATCAAGCCAACCATTTTCCTCCTCAATCTTAGTAGACTCATTAGACTCTTTGGGTTTTTCAATGTCTCAGGAAATCATCTTGAACTCCATCCACAAATGTAATCCTCTAATCTCCATCATCTTCGTTTGGATATTCATGCATACTAAAAATATAAGCATCAACATCGTTGACATCATCTATATACTTGAAATATCCTCTACCACCATTATATGTACAAGTATCAACATCAACCTTATCATACTCTATTATGTAAGTCTCAACATCAACCATTTGAGGTCTCTCTAAAATCCTCAGAATCCCATATTCAAGGTTGACCATCATCCTTGAATGTTGCATGAGTATGGACTCCATATTATATATTATCTCATAGACCTTTCCATATGGCTATCCTCCATCCATACAAATAAATTTCATCTTATGTCAATTTACTATGTCCCCAATGGTTGAAATAACCATTGGTTCCTCTCTTGTAAGAATGAACAAAATCCCTATATGAGGTGCTCATACAACTCTCATATCCAATGATAAAATAAATGCACAATAAAATATCGTAATCACTGATCCTCATAATGTTGAATTCAAGTATCCATTTCCAACTTTCAATATATACTGGAACATCATGAACTTCTCTCATAAATCATATGCCTTTTAAATTCACTACTTTGAATGATGCACATACTAGAACAATCTACAATCCCAATCTCATAGCCACAACTTGCCTCATAAATTTATGAGCAGCCCCACTATATAACATAGCCATCAACTGAATCCCATTAAGACAAATATTTACATAGTTCAACTTATCGTGTTCCATACCATTTTTCATCATAGCCTACTTCAAAGAAGTTGCACCCAAAAACTATATCACTCCCACAGATGTGTGAGAACTCTTCCGTGCTCTCTCTTCCTTATTAGCTTGTTGTATTACTACCACTTTCTACTTCAATGAATAGTTCTTTTCCATGTGATCCTCTCCACATAACCAACATAAAAAATACTCCCTTTCCTTCTCACTAATCTTCTTCGGTTGATCCCCTTTTAAAGATCTCCCTTTTTCCTCATCTGATTTTATCTTCTTCTCTCCATCCTCCTCCCCGTCTAGCTTTCCTATTGCATGGAGATTCGGAAGCTTGTCTGTAGCAGTGATAACTTCTTCAAGAGCATGTACATTTTATCTCTTCTCTTCCATCTGAATCCATAGTTGTAGACCTATCAAGAGATCAAACAACCTGTCTAAATGTAAGCCCATACACTTCCTCTCTACCTCAAAAAATTAAACTTCCTCCTTCCATCCCCTGTCTAATCCTATGGTCCAAAATGAGAATACACCACTTTCCGTAACTTCCACCATGTGGTAAAGTCATCCAACATCTAACCAGAGGAAACATTCTTTACCATTCTTCTCCACCAGAACTTTACATTCCTTATTAAGAATGAGGTAGAAACCTTCACCTTGATCTCATACAAGTGCTCTCCCAATTGATCCATTTACTACTCTACATCCCAACAAAAATTCCCAAGCACATTTTTGCTTCTTATAACATCATACAATTCCATTTCTATCACCTTAACACTTACTAAAGCATTAAACAAATCTATCCAATCACTTTACATAACACTGGAATCCTCTATGTCTGTGCTTCTATAGTTGAAGTGTGATTCTCAATCTTCTCTTATAACAAACTCAACGTATCAAAGGAATATTTAAAACTATCAAGCTTACAACTGTACTCCTCAAATCTATCAAGCACTTGAGTATGTAACCCAACCCATATGTGGTGTCACATTCGACTGCTCTCTCCCACGTTCTCTAGATGTGACTTGATCTTACGTAGATCAATCATTGCCAGGTTAGCTCCAATACCAAATTTCATGTTAGGGAAAATTTGATGAAGAGAACCAAAATTCTTACCTACTTTAGCGCTGATACCAACTATCAAGCCTTTAGAGTGCCTCTCGAGTCAAGGTGCATTGAGGCCTCTAAACATGTAACACCAGTGTGATACATCGTAGTGACTTGACCAAGTTACAACTACTTACACCTATACTATGCCTGTATCACTTTCGCTTCTATCATGAGGTATATATATCATGTTAGTGGAATTAATGTGAAATATTAACCACACTACAATTCTTGTTTACTTCACTTTACTTCTATTTGACAATATCCTAAACATTCACATATAAAGATATGCTAGAATAATATATCATAATCATAATGTCATAAAGCTACATAAACAACAATGTACAATGTATGCCAAATTATACAAGTTTAAGGGAGACATCACTCATTTCAAACTTCACATTCATTAGCGGAATTTTGTGGTCTAAAATGGGCCTCCTAAGGAAAATAATAAAATAATAGAAAAAAATAGTAAAATATGAGTTATGAATTTTCAAAAGAAAATAAATAAACTAAATTTATTATTTTATTATCAACTAATGTCATTTAAATTTACTCAAATTTTAAATGTGTACACTTGTAGGTTGTGGAATTAGATTTCAAACCCAATGATTACCCACTCTACATACTTTCGAATATATTGACACTGAGAAAAATTCAAAATACATGAAAATATGTTTGAAACAAAGTTTTTCATATTTTAAATTATTCTTAGTGTGGATCCACTCAAAAGTATGTAGGCTGGTTATTCATTGGATACAAAATCTAATTTTGTCTCCAACAAGTTTACACACTTGAAACTTGAGTAAAGCTACAAGGAGATAATGCAAAATATGACTTAAAATATTATTTTTCTTCTTTTCCCTCCATACATATTCACCCTTAGGGGTGGTAACATCATCTTGAATCCTATTGGTTCTCTTAAAGTTTATTTTGTTGGTACATTTTTCATTCTAAGACCATTTTTGACATAAAAATTTCCCTCATGATAAACTTTAGCAATTTTACAATGTTACAACATCAATAGATTTCAACCTTCATTTATATTCATCTGTAACAGGCCCCAACTCATGCATGAACCCTCTTCACTTTCCCACACATTCTACACAATGCAAAACATGCCAAACATGATACTCATGATAATGTGATAACTCTCTTAACCGACCTACATGATCCAACCAAACAAATCCTTGATCTTCCCTTGTGCACCCTCATGTCACAATTAAGCCTCAGCCTCACCCTACTTTCCTACCTTTTTTTTTTAATATGACTTGTACCAATCCATCCATGAATTCGTTCACCCTTAAAATAGGTTGTGGCACAGTATCTCTCTACCCACATGACTATTCTTCCCTGAAACCCAATGTGATCAAAACACCCTTGTTTGAACTTCCCACAGTCAGCTCGCATGACCAAGTAAATTCATATGTTTCCCCATCTATCTTAGCTTTGCCTTTGTTCCTTGATTCGATTCTTGGTTTTCTTCCCGTTCTACTTCTTTCCTCATCCGTTTCAAAAATTCGTGCAATATATGCATATTTTGATTAAGTGAAGGACCGTGTCAGCTCTATTGACACATCAGGTCAGTCAAGCTGACCTCCAATGATGTTGTCATGCCCATTGTCAATAGCACGAGTTGGCATCACTGCCCCCATGCGAGTCGAGCACCCAACCAGGAACCCATGACACATAAGTGTGAGCCGCAAGCATGCATGCCTATATTGTGATGAGCATCAGGCATAGAAGGTGTTGGATCAAGCATCCCATAGTGTTGGGTGCCCACTCACCTTGTGATAAAATGTGTGTGTAGTGGTTTAGTTAAAGGTGCGTGGTGGAGGTGAGTCATGTAGCGCGAAATAACATGCATGGTGGATAGAAGATGAGTGACATGCATAGCGGCACATTAGAGTGTGGTAAATGGGGCTGCACACCTAGATAAGGATGCCTGCAACCTGAGCGCATGCAGGTTGGCTCATAGGTAGCATTAAATGAAGCGGCATGTTGACATGGCCGAATAGGTCGACTACGAATCGGCTCACCCAATGTACATGAAGGTTCATTGGCGGAGGGCGAGTACATATAAATAAGGTGAAGGAAGCTCGCTCCAAGGTCATAACATCAAATCGTAGAAACAAGTTCGCATATCACAATGGCAGTACATACAAGAGTTGGGACACATTTGGGAAGTCGTAGGAAAGCAGTTCAGGTAGGAAAGATGACAAATCGTTCGACAGTAGTGTGGATGGGCCATGCATCGACCCAATCAGGTAGGTTGGGTTTTGCATTGTGATTTTTATGTGTTCAGGTTGAACGACTTACGCTTTTGGAAGAATGTTGTGCCCATTTGGGGAAGGCTCTCATACTTGTAAAATTATTGTAAAATATCACAAAATTAACAAATGTTTAATTATTGAAATCATTGTACAATTTGGTCTCCAATTGGATTTTACTGCAAATGAATCATTATGGATTATGGAGATAACTTAATTAACAAATAATTTGAACTTAATATAAAAATGTGTAAGGCGTAGTCAAAAAGTGGTAGTTGTTGGTTTGTGAAGGACCTTAATAATGTCGCATGTCGCCCTTAGAGGTGAGATTGACATGGAGGCGTGACAGATGGTATCAGAGGCTAGTGCGATGGAATGAAGAAGAGACCGGGTATGTATGCACACTAGAGTTCCTAAGGAAAATAATAGTTGGTTTCATAGTTTGGGATTTTTAGACTTTGAGATTCATGGTAGGGTCATCGAAGCCTTGTTAGATATAGGGGCCACAAATATTTTTATGATGATTTGGATAGAAAAGGAAGTTGGGTTAGAGATAACCCCCAACTAGGTGGAGGTCAAGGCAGCAATCTCAAGGGCTAGAGTGTCAGGATTGGAAAGTGATGTGTCGGTTCGAATTGTAGATTGGAAAGGTTGCTTAGAATTCACGAAGATGGAGATGAATGAATTTAACATGATATTGGCTCAGGAATTTTTGAAAGGAAATAAGGAAATGGTTTTGCCATTTTGTGATGAGATTATGTTGGTTCGAGACACGTGGACATTGAATTTTCTTACTCACCAACAAGAAAGTAAGGTGGGGGTGAAACATGTTTCTGTACTAAGTATGAGTAGGGCAATGCAGAGGTCAGATGTTGAGACATATGTGACTGTAATTAAAGAAATTTATGATGATGATGTAGTGGGGACACCTATTCCAACTTTTTAGGGCCAAAATCTACCTCACGCTGAGAAAGGTAGGTCTAGGCTAACATCAAACCATACTTAACCTGGTAGATAGCCTTACCAGGTCGGGAGAGGGCTCTCTCCTTGTCAATATTAGGAAAATATATCAATTGAGGCTTGAGATGACTAATGTAAAGACTAATTTTAGGCTAGGTATATGCTCAGAGGAGTTTGATTGAATTTTATGTTGGTTTGCTGGATCAAAAGTGAAAGGCAGTTTTGGGTCCGGGGAATGGACTCAGTCTTGCAGAGTTTTCTATGGGCTGAGATAGGAAAATGCTTCTTTACTTTGAAATAAGTGGAATGTAAAGTATTAGGACTGGTGAGGAGTTGGAGCGGACATCAATGTATCAGGGATCCTCTTCAAATAGTTGAAAACATGAAAAGCTAAACAAACCCTAAGGTAGAGCATTGCAACATCAATGATTTCCACCTTTATACTTGATTCAATTAGTTAAGTTGAAAGATAGAGAGATAATGGCACACATAAACACATGATAGATTGAATTATAGAAGGAGAAACATTACTAAATAACTTTTTCACAAGAATTCCACAAAATGCTGCAAACCCCGGTCTATTTCCTTGCCGAAAATGTACAATGATGCTCAAAGCTTTCACAAGAGTCCAACCTTTGAAAATGATTGAAGAAAACATGATATATACCTCCAAACCACCTGTGCTATCCATCAGGGGTCGAATCCATGAGAATAGGGGTGGTTTCAACCATTTCTAAACTAGGAACAAAAAAATAGGTAGTGGAACAACTTGCCTCTAGAACCTAGGAAACTGATTCATTGAACTCCAAACCACCTACAACTAATGTATCTACCTTATCAAGTCAAATTTTATCATATTACATAAATTTACATCATGTAAGTTCATGAATTTTACCATAAGAGAGAAAAAGTAAAACTAGAAGAAAACTAGGTGAAAAATAGAGTTTTTAGGCAAAATTGACACCTTTTCATCCTATGCGTAGCATTAGTTTCTCTGTGCATAGTGCTTTTTACCAGCTGAATTTAAAGGCCTTCCTCTTCACCAAATTTTTTCCAAGTAGTCTTGTTTGGAATTTCTATCTATCTACATTTTATAACAAGTAGAATTTCTGAATTTGTTGCCCATTTGCCCCTCCAAAAATCAGTTCTCCCAACACTGCTTCTTGTGTGGCCAAAAAGTGGCAAAGATGGCATTTTTGAGATTTTTTTGGCCCTTTTTGGGACCTAAAACTTGTCAAATATTTATATTAATTTCTGGGTATTCATAATTTTCCATGAGGAATCCAAAAATGTAAAGTTTTCCTTCAGAGGAGGTCCGTAGAAAAAGCGAGCGCCAGGTGGCACTACGCACCTGTTAGAAAAACCCGTTATTTCCTTCAAAATTTCAAAATTGTCAAAAAGTTTGCTAAATTTCTTGAAATTTGGCATTAGTGATCTACATCCAGTACTATGCTGGGATAAGGAAGCTTCAACCAAGATCTTGAGTTTATCTTGGTCTTTCTTTCTCCTCAAAGTCTTCTTCAACTTGGCCTTTAGGCACCTTATTCTAGCTTTGCAAATTTTGTTTCGTGCCAAATAAAGATAAGCCATGTGCCGCAACATCTTTTTCTCATTTTTGGCCTTTTAAAACATCCTCTCCAAGTGCATATTTTTCCTCTCTAGCCAAAATTCCCGGTCAGCATCAATCTCTTGCTCAAGGGGTGTCAATTTGACTTTCTTTCTTTTTGTTGCTTGCTTGTTTTCTCTTATGGTTTGCAACTCCATGATCGTCTGCTTATCCTCCAACTGCTTGTTCCTTTGCTCAAGGTACTTGATGATCTAGTTAGCCCTTTCAAGGTTAAAATCTAAGGCATGAATTTCAGATTCTTTCTCTTTGATGATCTCCTTGAGTCTTGAGCATTGGGAGCCCAAATCAGCATCATCATCCTGAATCAAAATGAAATCTCTCTCCTAACCTTCAAAAGGCCCTTCCTCATGCAATGCTAGTTCCCCTTTATCATGTACCTACTTTGCTGAAGAATAAGGCAAAGCCACTCTAACCCTGGGTGAAGATAGCATTTTCCTATGATCGAATGAAGGAAATGAGACCCCTTCCACCCCGGGTGGAGATAGTACTCGTTTTGCAGTTGCAAATAGCCTCCTTGTCCCCTTTTCATAAGTGACATATACAGGCACCCCTATAGCTTGAGCTGTAGCTTGAGTTTCATGAACCTCTGGTTGATTTGAAGGCCCTCCTTCCTCTTGAAAAACTGATGGGGTCACTTGAGGGATTCTAAAATCCTCATGTGAAATGAAAGTGTCCCATGAAGCATTCAATAAACTCAACTAATGCAAAACAACAATCTTGATCAATGCAAAATGATAAATGCTATTGAACTATTGATGAATAAGTCTCCTTTGCACCAATGTAGCCATTTTCTTAATGTTTTTGCATATGAAATAGGGGAGGTTCATCATCCTCCCTCTAGTGAAATGCATCAATAATCTAATATGGTAGGTGTACAAGCGAGAAAATCTCCCTTCACAGCTGAAGTATTTGATAATGGGCTTCATGAGTGGATCATAAGTGTCTTGTAGGTATCTGAAAGGAAAGACCCTACTTATCTACTTCTGATAACTAGCCTTGATATAAGGCTTATAATGCTCTTTGTTGACATGCTGTCCTTTGTTCCATTGTTCACCAACATTCAGAATCCCTGTTGCTTCAGCTATAGTTTTAGGTGTTAAAGTGAAGGAAACACCTACTAAGTTGACCTGGCCATTGTGAAGATGAAGGACAAATAATCTGGCAAGTTCATGGTGGTATTTTACCCTCTCTACCATCTCATAAAATTGGTAGCAAGACTGATGTTTGAAACATGTTACTGCAAGGGGACAGGCCAATAATTTTGTAAGTGTAGTGGGCTCCTCCCGGATGTGCTTTCCTCCCTTATGTGGTCTTTTCGATGCACGAATCTTTTGCAAGGAATCACTCACTGTTTCCTCATCCCTTTCATAAGCTGAATTTGTTTCCATGTTTGCCATTGTATGGTGCAAAATGATGAGTATGAAGAGATTTTATGTCAAGATTATGTGATTGTTGTTTTCTTCTTTGGATTTTATGAATAATACTGATGAATGGGAGGTTTTGATGCTGACTGTATGGTTATTAGGGAGTGAGAGGGTTTGGGGAATAGTGGGATTAAGTATTAGGGTTTTAGTGTTTTGCGAATAGGGGGTAGGATGATAGTGAATGAGAGAGGGAAAGGGAAGTGAAATGAGTGGAATTTTAGTGGAGAGGAATGTGAAAATGATGCAGGGGAGTAAAATAGCAAGAATGACAAATTAAAAAACCCTAGACAGTTTTTTTGTAATTCAATTGTGCAAAAATTAGGGTTTGATTTTTCACCTATTAAAACTACGTCAATGAGGACTAAATCTCTTGCAATAGCAATTACAAGGCTTTACTTACTTGGAGGAATGAAGTTTACAAAAATTTGGAGTTGGGAGGTTGATTTCCAAGGGTTATGAGCTTGGCAGATTGGTTGGCTATGCCAACACCCAGGTGCACAGCGCCAGTTCAAGTTTCAGTGAAAATTCTGCGTTCTGTGCACCGCACTGGGAAACTGCGCCATGCATATGCCCAGGTGTGCTGTGCCAGGAAGAAACTGTGAACTCTGCTACGAATTTCTTCAATTTGCTTCAAAAAGCGTTTTTTCCTCTTTTGCCCTCTCTCACTTGCACAAATGAAGTCCTTAACACATGAAACATTTTATATACCTTTTGACTTTAATTTTTTGTTTTAGAAAACCCATTTTCTAAGGTTTTCTTTTCACTTTATTCTTTAAAAACTTTTTTTTGTAGTTTGGCTCACTTTTTGTCATTTGATGGACTAATGCTTGGATTTTCTTGTCTCTCTTGTAGGAGCTGGAGTGCAGGAGTTTGGCAAGGTGACCCAGGGCTGCAAATGATACTTATTACATATAGGAAGATTAAAATTACATGATTTTTTTTTTATAGAACATAAAAATTTTGTTTTAAAAATTCAATTATTGAGTATATCATTATTGAAATTTTGATGATGAGACCTTATTAGACCTCCTCATGCACCTCCTAACCATTATTGAGTTTTTCATGACTATGGTGACAAACCCTAGACCTAATGAGACTTGAAAACCTTAAGATGACTTTTTCAACTGAAATGAAATAAAAATGATAGCAAATGAATTGTACCTATGAAAATAAGCTGCAGATGAAAAGCATGAGGGAATTTTGACAAAGAACCACTACCATCAAATGATACATGACCTAATGGAATGTAGTTGATCGGATGAGACACCTAAAATGCATGCAAAAAGAGAATTTTGATCACTGATGGAGGGATGAAGGTACCGACACTAACACAACCGAGATTTATGATGTATTGGACAATTATGCAAATTTAATGCCTGATGAGTTGTCTAAAATAATACCACCAAGATGTGCAGTGGACCATCACATTGAGCTAGAGTCGGGGAAGCAACCATTGTAACATCCCTGGTGAAAATTTCATGTTAAAAAAGTGAAAGACAATAACCATGGATGAATGGGACACTTATTCCAAGATGAATCTTGGGAAAGACATCCTAGGGGGTGTTCATTTGGTTGTTTATGGCTAAGGAAATTGGAAAACACAATGGATAAGGCATTAAAGGAAAAAAGTCATATTTTTCACATTTATTTATGAAAATAATGGAAATTAGGAGAACAAGGAGGTGAAAGGTCATAGGTTGCATGTGAGGAGGAAAATGAAGTAAAATAATGGAAAGTGAAAAAATAGAGGGCTCATTCATAAAAAGGCTTCTGAGGATCAGTGGTAACCTTTTGTTAGTTCAGTTTTGGAGCTCTCTCATTATTCTCTCTTTATCACACTCTTAGACATAGAGTTTTCTTGGAGAACTCTCGGAGGGTGTCGCATACTTGTATTTTTGGAGCAAGAAGGCAAAGGAAAAGTAGGAAAATTTAATAAGGCATTAGAATCAGTAGCTACACGAGATTTTCTTGTAGGTACCAAGTTGCATGAATAATTTCTTCACTATTTTTCACATGCATGGCATATGTATGTGATTTGTTGGTTGCGATTTTTCATTAGCATGGAGGATGGTCGGGATTGATAGTGGATTGCTTAGCATTGCCATTTCCTGGATAACCATGGTGGTTATGTCTTTATTTTCTTGTTGTGTTTTTTATTGGTTTTCATGATTCCTTAGCTTGGGCTGAGTTACTAGTCCCATAGCCTTGGTTGGAAAAAGGCTATGGAGCATTGGAACAACCTCGGTTGAGTTACTAGTCTCATAGCCTAGGTTGGAAAAATGCTTTCGAGCCCTTGGCGGGTTGAGTTTCTAGGTTGAGCTTCTAGCCCCATAAACTTGGTTGGACAAATGATATAGAACCTGGTAAAAGTTGTGGGTTGATTTACTAGTCTTGTACTTGGGTTGGAAAAACACTCTAGAGCCCTGGGTGGCTTGGATAGAGACTAATCTGATGATGGCTTTGGTGATGTTAATCTGTAAGGTGGAAACATTGTTTGATGGGTTGAGGTGGATGGCCTTTGGAAGCTCTTGATGAGTTTTGATTGATGTGTTCTATGAGATCCCACATTCATTCTTGGAATATGTCACGGGGGTGAATGGATGAAGAGAGATTTGGCTTAACCATTCTACAATTGGGTGACACGTGGAAGACTCATCTTGGGTTTGGATTTTGCATCATTAATGAAATTTTATTTGAACTTGTATTTCTATGAGCGTTTTGATGGATTATATGTGGTCTATATGACTGTACTTTCATGAGTATTTTATGTTGTTATTATATCGGTTATATATATGTTTTATGACAATAGCCATGTGTTTCTCATCATGTTTTAACTTATAATTGAATGATCAATATATCTATGACCTAATGGATGAAATGGTAGTTGATGCATTGAAGCATCAATGGTTCTTAGCAATTATTAGCTAATTACAAGACTCATATGCTTAGAACTGTGAATTACACTTGTAGCTTACACATTGGCAATATGTTTGATGAAATGCCTATCATGGCTACTAAGGGTCTAGTCAAGGTATTAAACAAGTATTTTCTTTAGAACTATCATTTCCATGTTACATTATTGATTTGAAGAGATGTATGAGTTATGGGCAATGACCTGGGCTCTGGGCATGAAAAAGTGGCTCAAACCCCAGAGTCCCTGGCACAAAACTGACATTTCTAGTCCACAGTTGCTAGTAGACAAGCCTTTGGGAGCGACTTTATGTTGTTGGTCACTCCCTTACCCATAGTAGGAGAGACGCTATGACCCAAGAGACCTAAAACAACAATGGGACCTAGGGACATACTGTATGGGTGGCTAACTTGCCTTTTGAGGGTTCTATTGATGATGTTGGATATTTTTATGGTGTATTTCCATCAGTCCCACTCCCTTAATGTGACTTAGGAAATAGAATCATATCATAGTGGCCTCTTGTTGCATGTTTACCCTAGCTAGTTGGTTTCTTAGGTAGATGTGGGAGGAGGGTGTTAAAAAGTGGTATCAAAGCATGGTTCACCCATCATACTAGATGGGCTATGTGTTGATAATGCATGCATATTAGTTGCATGTATGTCTCTCACGCTTGAATTCCATATGCTTGTTTCATTTTCATGAATTTGATCATTTTGCAATGATGTCGTCATGTGGAACTTAGTGTGCTTTTGTTGAATGCATCATTGCGACTATATGACTGGTTATATGTTGTTATATATCACTTACATGTATCATTTGGTCTACTTGGTTACATTATTGTATGATTTGGTGGTATGTATCATTCTTGTGTGTGGGGTTACATGATGCTACATGTTATTACACGTATTTCTCATTTATACTTGACTATATGCATTATGTGTGCATGTGACCACAATTTTATGCTTGACTATATGCATTATGTGTGCATGTGACCAAAATTTTATGCTTGACTATATGCATTATGTGTGGGTGTGACCCGTACTCGTGCTTGAGTGTTATCTGTAGGTAGGCTACTGTATTGTATACATTGTGATTGTGCATGGTCCATGTACAATGGTACGTTTTATGTCATCATGCATAAGGTCATGGTATGTATGGTTATGTAATGCTTATTCATTATCATGTTTTCATGTGTCCAAAGTGTACCATGATGTAGTGGATGTTGTCATGCATAAGGTTGTAGTGTGTATTGTGTTAAGGTTATGCATTGATGACTGGACCCTAGCTAGAATAAAAGTTGCATGGTCATATGCTTATGTCCTATTTTTATATGTTGTTATGATTATGTTATAGATGTGCCATGTTGATCTGTTGATCTTGCAGATGTGGTATCCTCCCCGAGATATCATAAGGTACATTGCTTTATTGTGATTTGGCTTGGCTGACATGATATACCTTGTAGGAAGAAATATCAAATGGCTAGCAAGATGGTTAACTACGAAGATTATCCCTATGAATCTGAAGAGAAGTATGGTTTTGGGAACATTCTAATTTGGCAGTAACATTGAGAAGTTAAAAGCAATAGATAAGAAGTTGTAAGGCAGATAATGAAGAAATCATATAGTCACAAGAAACATTAGTAGAGGTAGATGTAGTCATGCTTCAAAGCTTGTTAGATTTGTAGCGATAAGCACCACTTTGGATCAGTCATGAGTAGGAGAAAAAAACTAATGGGGAATATGGTAGTAGATTGCATGGTGGTCACCGATCAAATAGA
>APFE030800855.1:0-15883 GCA_000404065.3 Pinus taeda
CTACCTTTCTTTATAACATGAAGATGATTTCTTTATAAGTCTTTGTCCATATACTGCTGTGTTCTTTGGAATTGGTTGTTCTGCAGGACAAAGGAGCGAAAGGAACTTGAAGAAGGGTTTGGACCCTAAAGGACCTTCTCAAATGTAGGACCTAAGGTATGCCCCTCTTACTATAGAATTTGCTTATAATAGCATAATGGTTGTGTGGATGTGTGCTTCTTTGTTTAGACAACTTTCAGTCTGCTAGGGTTTCAACCCAAAATCCCTAGGGGAGAATTTCCCTCAACAAGTACACTGCCCATCAGCATGTAAACAAGATGTATGACTTCTTTAAACTACATAAAATAGATGAAGCCGATGTCCAGATGAGGCTCTTTTCCCAAACTTTGAGTGGTGATGTCAAGAAGTGGTTTAAAGTCTTTTTCTGCCAACCACATAGCAAACCTAGAAAATTTCCAAAGGTTGTTTATTGATAGGTGGGAAAAGAAAAATAATCCCTTACAAATCCTTTCAAGATATGAGAATATTAGGGGAGGACTTAATGAAACTGTTCAAGATTACTGCACTAGATTCAATAATATATATAATGCAATCCCAGTTAACCTTAGACCCCCACCTAACTTAGCATTAAGAAAGTTCCCTAATGGTTTTGACACGGATATGACATACCAACTTAGGGAAAGAAACCCCCCAACATTAGAAGAAATACAAAGTGTAGCTGTTAGTGTAGAGGTTAATTTGTTACCTAAAAGGGCTAGAGTTAGGAATGAAAGAGAACTGCTAAGGATGGAACTTCACCATCTGATCTTAAAATAGATAACTTAGCCAAAAACATGGAAAGACTAATGGAGAGAATAGGTAACATGGAAAGGAAACCCCAATGGGATAACCAACAAGAACCTCCAATTAGAAATCCAAATTTCAGAAACAACCAAAACATGGGGAAAAATGGACCAGATCAGAATATAAGGCCTCCTTTTCAATAACATTATGCAGAGACATCCCATCCAGAAGATCCAGAGCATGATACACAAATTAACCTAATGGGAATAAATTATGAGGACATTGTTTTTCTAACCCAAGATGAGCAGGAACTGTATATGCTGTAGTAATTACAGGTACAGTCTGGTGAATCATTTGATTATAAACAAGGATATGACTCTGCCATTTTCGAAGTCCAATATAATCTAAGAAGCAAAAAGAATGTATATGTCCCTGACCAAACTAAGAAAACAACACAAAATCAACCCAAGGAAATAAAAGAAGCCCCTATTTAAAAGATCCTCCAAATTCTCCTTAGGCAGAACCCAAATCATTTTGGCCCCACAATTGTAGATATAACCTCTGATCAACCTTCTATTGATCAACCATCCACTTCAATTCCATTTGAAAATCCACATAAGGAGATCCCCAATAAATAAAAAGAATACAATCCTACTCAAATCCCTGATGCTAAAACTCAAAACCTTCGAACAGAAAAAGTCTCTTTGCCATTCAATTTGGGAGTAGAGATAGCAAAGCTAAAAATTTCAGTCCCTTTAACAGAACTAATCAAGAATGAACCTTATAAATCACAGATAAACTAGACCTTAAACATAGCTAAAAATGAGGATTCTGTTAACTTGTTTTATGAGCAACCAAAACTCATATTTCGTCCAGATGTTAATGGAAAACCATTAGAAGGAGGAATTCCACCTTTTTACATTAGCCTTAGTATCCATGACAAAATTCTACACAATGCAATGTTGGATTCTAGGGCCACTCACGATTTAATGCCCAAATCAGTAATGGAGAAATTGAACCTAGACATTACAAGACCTTACAAAGACTTATTCTCATTTGACTCCAGTCAAGTAAAGTGTCTAGGATTGATTAAAGACCTATGTGTTACTCTAGTCCAATATCCTGCCAAAAGCATCCTTATGGACATTGTAGTTGCTGACATCCCACCAAATCATGGCATGCTGTTATCCAGATCATGGGGAGCCAAACTTCAGGGATCTTTACAACTAGATATGTCATATGCAACAATCTCTTTTTTTGGTAAACCTAAGAAACTATACTGAGAAACCTTAATGAAATATATGGTAAGTAGCTAGGATAGGCCTCAAAACTTTCCCATCTACTCCGTACACTCAGATATTGATTCTTTTATCTTTTATAATGTTGATCAAACACAAGAAACAATTTTAGACAGTATTGATACAGAACCAAAAGAAATGGCAGTTTCTACACAAAACGAAGCTAACCAGACTACAAATCTATTCAATGAACAAGAAGGTCAAATTTCTGTAAATGATGAAAAGTTTATTGCACTAGATAGTGAAAATTATGATCATGAGATATTATGGCATTTAGAATTTGATGGATAAGTCAATAGGTTAGGAGTAGGAGTAGGAGTGTGGATATATAATTTGGAGAACAATTACTCAGAAGGCCATGCATATAGATTGAATTTTGAATGTACTAATAATATAGCTGAATAAGAAGCATTAATTTTAGGTCTTAAGTTAGTTAGGAATCTAGGAGCTAAAAGAGTTTCTATTATGGGAGACTTTGAACTATTGTAAAACAGATTGATGCTGTATATATGAAAAAATACCCTAGATTAAGTTGTTATAGAGATACAATTGTAGAAATACTTAACACTTTCCTAGAAACGAAGCTTGCAGTAATCCCTAGAAAACATAACATGCAAGCCATAGTTTAGTAATGTTTGCCAGCACTTGTAAACTACCCTTCCAACATAACTATCAGTACACTGGTAAAGTTAGGCACATACCTACAATTCCAGATAATTTGAAGAATTGACAAATATTTTCTAATGATAAACAGGTAAATAACATTTTACTTTCAAAAGAAGAGTTTGTAAATAATAGTATAGATACTGATACATCCATAGATCCTAAACACTAAGGATAAGATAGAAATAAATGAGATAGAAGATGATGAAATAGATAGACTTAACCCAACTAAATTTACCAAATCAGATGTAGATAACTTAGAGCTAATGGAGATTGATGAAATAATCAATGAAGAAACTGAATTAATTAATATAAAGGATAACTTCTTACCAAAGGGATTAACCCCTCTTGAAGATTTATTTGATTCAAATGATGTTCCTAGGAAAACCTAAAATGGAACCATTAAGGTCTGATATAGAGGAATGTAATATAAGCACTGATGAAAATCCTAAATTGATCAAACTTTCAAAATTATTACCTCCAACTAAAAAAGTGAAATGCATTGAGTTGTTGAAAGAATTTAGGGATGTTTTTGATTGGAGTTATGAGGACCTTAAATCCTATGACACCAACATCATCTAGCACACAATTCCTATTAAAGAAAATCAAAAGACTTTCAAACAAAAACTAAGAAGGATAAGGATTAATCCTGTCTTATTACGTGCAATTTAAAAAGAAATTCAGATGATGTATGATGCCAAAACAATTACAGCAATCAGATTTTCTGATTGGGTCTCAAACCTGGTGTCAACTAGAAAGAAAATTGGTGAGATCAAACTCTGTGTGGATCTCAGAAACCTTAATAAAGTGTCTGTTCTACAGGTAAATACCCTCTGCAGACAGAGGTGATCCCACAAACCTAAATGGGGTCTAGCAACAATCAAACAACGCTAACACGCAGGTTCCTAATTGCAAAGTAAAGACCGATGATGAGGGCCTACCTCGAATCCAACGCTAGTATTCGTAGAAGAGTCGTCGCTCTCATTCTTTCGCTTCAGCTGGTCAAAATCCTCACGATCCTCATGAAAAGACACCTGCACATGCAAAGAACAAGACAAATACAAGCATAAAATCCAAGAAATGCAACTATGTATCAGTCAGAAAGGATACAACTCAAACATCATTATAAAGATAATAAGAGTGGAACCATAATGATAGTTGTCTATTATTATTGATAAACAAAAGAGAATACAACCAAGTTCTGACATCAAATCCTCCTTTGGCTGGGTGATCAGCAACACATGTCTTGCAAAGCTTGTAGGGGATGGGGAACAAGCCTCTCTCTCCTTGGTTACTTGGACATGGATCTCCTCCTTAAAGATATAGCCTTATGGGGATGAGCAAGACCTCTTGTAGCATGAGCTTAGCAATTCTCATACTTTGGGACTTAGAATCTAGAGCTTGAAGAGTAGAATTACTAACTAGCTTGTCAAAGGTGAAAGAACAAACTTATATAGAGAGAGGAGAAGGAGATAAGATCATCCACAAGATTCATGGGATTTCCCTTATCATTAGGAAGCTTCCATGAGAGGTGGAGAACTACTTCCCTTCCATGGAGATTCAAAGCCCAACTGAACTAACTCAAAATGGAATCAGTTCATGAATAGGTTAGGAAGAAACTTCGCCAGTTGGTTTGTTAAAAACTTTTCCCAACTGGTTTGGCGCTAGTGCGACTCTGATACAGAACGCCAGCTGGCATGCCCTCTTTGGAGGATTTCCCCCTTTGGCGCGAGTGATACACTATGGAACAACGCCAATGGAGAAAGGGCTATATTTATGGGTATTTTGTAGAAGGTGTCTTCAGGGCATATGAAGCACATACTCAAGGGATACAATGTAGGTGTTTTCAGGTTATGTCACTTCTCACAAGTCCCGGAGTAGGTCCTCCAATGTACGGTAGAAGGGGTAATAGGGACGGTGAGAAAATACCGTGTAACAGTGGAAACTAGATCCAGGGTCTTCATTTCTACTTCCCGAACTAGTACGATTTTATCCATGTGAATGAATGTGTCGAAGTCAAACATGGTAGAAACCACTTGATTACTAGTCAATGATGTAAACTGTTAACAAGTGAGAGAGGAACCACTAGTAATGTCAATGGCCCTCAAAGTACTCAGTACAATCCATGAAATGTGAATGAATGAGTTGATGTCGAACACGTCACAGAATCCTTTGATCGAAGGTCAATGATGCAACCTGTCGTCAAAGGCAAGAAACTTGTCATTGAGGCATGCAGATTCCAAGGTACTGATGATTTCTAGATCATCTTTCTAGATAATGAATCGGAGTCAATAGAAAGTGATCCGTCATAGGCAAGCCCATAACACGAAACCATAGATCAAGTCTTAAGAAATATATTTGGCAAGGACTAACTCAGGGATGGTCAATGATGGATGACAGATATTTCGCAGGTGAATGGTTTATTTGCACATACCTCTTGAACACATAACGACACTGCAGATGGCTTGGTGACAATTGACCCAAAGATAATACCCAGAAACCGGGTGAAGACTTTCAATGTGGCTTGATTAATTGTTAGGTAAAGGATTTCCCAACCCAAGTGAATAAAAGTGTCGTGTTCAAGAGTGATGGAAATTTTTTTCAAACACAAAGTACAACAAACAAGTTTATTTTTCTCTCTTTTCCCCCACCATTTCTGGCAAGTACCTCTTTATTTTTGACAAGCTTGAGGAGGATAACATTTGCTTGGTTATAACCTCATCCTTCGGATGAGTCCAACTTAGTTTAAGATTTGAACCCTAAGAAGGAGTGGTCCATTCCTGTTTGTAATTGAACAGGTCCTTTACTGTTTAAATTTTAACGAGTCTAGTATAGGAGAAACTCGGCGTTTTTCAATTTTAGGGAGTCAGAAGAAAAACTTAAGAAAACTCCATGGTTTTCCTTCGTAAATTTGTGTCTCCCAAGCCCGAAAAAAGTATAAAATAATACTTGAGAGAACCACTTGACCATTACGATCAAGGAGTATTTTTCATAATTAGTGCCTTCAATCTGAAAAAGTAAAAAAGCGATCGAAAACACGTCGTTTTATTACTAATATCGAACTTGAAACGACAAAAGTTTGGCAATCTTTTCATATTTATACGGTCAGAAAAGAGTTGTAAGTGGACCGTCTATTTAATTATGTTTTAACGAGTCTAAAAAGAAAAACTCGGCAATCTTTTCATATTTTACGAGTCAGAAAAGAGCTTAAAGAGGACTCCTATGTGTTTTCGTTGAAAATGATCAATTCTCCCTGAACACCCAATATTTTGCACAAGAACTGCAAACATTACTCATATATGTTTAGAAATTAATAAAAATGTACCAAACGTGACATTTTCAAAGTGAAAAATAAATAAATTAAAAATTTATTTATTCAAAAAATGTTATAAAAAGGGCTTTTACAAGTTCATTTTCACCGTTTGGCTTTGGAGTAAAAAGTAAGAGCTTTTGGTAAGAAAACTTCCTGTGAAGATTGCGGAAAATCTGACCGCTGGAATCGAGAACCATCCTCTCCAGGTAATCCACATCGTCCTTGACTTGCATTTCATCTGTTTCATTTTAATTTTTAGGGCTTTAAAATTCATTTTTTGAGAAAAATTATGGTTAAAAATTGCTCGCGGTGGTTCCGCAGGCGTAGCATGTATACCCTGTGAACCCCGACTTTTTCGTATAAACGAAACAGTCAGGGTCTTGCACCTGCCCTTAAGGATGAGTGTGAACCTACGCACTGTCCCTAATGCGGCGGGTGCGGACCCCGCGAAATGCGCTTTGAAACCCTATAATTTCTCATTTCTGCCCAAATGTTTTGAAATCACAAAATTCTAAACCGCTTATTTTGCAATGCAGATAGACAAGATGCTTATTTGGCGGGAAATAGAACACGAAGATGTGGATCAAGACACATTACTCCATCCACCTTCATTACAGGCTTTAAGAGCATGCGGACTACTGAAATTTTGGGCCATACCTAGCATGAGGGCACATGTAGACTTTCTACAATGGCTGGTAGATAGGTGGATCACGCAGGACCAGTGTTTCATCATTGGAGGACACCGGCTCAAAATCGAGCCAGAGGATATTTATTTTCTGATTGGTTTGCCGAAGAGAGGTGAAGGATTATCTCTATTCAGATCTAGGCCAGGTGGCCAGTCTGTCACTAGTCTCCGACTAGAGTTTTGCAATGTCTAAACTGCGGACAAACAGATAGCTGTGAAGACCATCACTCATCCTGAACTTAAAGTGATCGCATTTACTGTCACCAGACTATGCAGAAGCACAACAGTGCATTTAGCTACCGGTTCCTAGATGCGCATGGCAGTAGACTGCTTCTGAGGCACCATCTTCAACTGGTGTGATGCTGTGTTGGCCAATGTGAAAGGCCAACTGACTAGGGCAAAGAATGGACAACTAAAGAACTTTGGATATGGTTACTTAGTTGTGAGCTTTTCCCTAGAGAGGGTACCTATGCTGGTTCCACAGCAACTTACCATTGAGGTTGGACTTCCCCGAGATCCTAGGATTATGCGTTGGGTTGCAGTCATGGCCTGCCATCCTGAGGAGGGCACCGAGGTTGTTCGATTCTCACCTGATTATTTTCGTTGGTTAGAGAACCAAATCTTTGTGATTCAGGATTTCCCATATGCTGGGATGGATTATCGTGGTGATCCCGACATGGCTCTTCCACCAGGAGAGCAATGGGATGATACAGGTAAAATTGTTTTCAACATTTTTTAAATTTTATATATTTTTTTGTTTTTTAAATCATCCAAAAACTGATAGTAAAAAGTTTTTAAATGCAGATGTGGGTCCACGGTGACCAGCCGCTCTCCAGCCTTATGATAGAAGACAGCCAACTGCCATAGCACTAGCCCCACAGGACCAATCAACAGAGACCTTGGCCGAATTGGAGAGTCATCTAGAGCGCTTGACAGCAGATATTCCGGAGACCAGCATAGATGACATTCCTCTTAGGTTACAGCGCTATGTGATTGGGGTCCCAGGACCTTTTAGGAGGTTCCTTTGTAGGGTGGCCCGAGCAGTGGTGTCTTATCGTGATCATCACCAGTGATAGGATGATCGCCTTGTAGACTCATTTTTGTACCTTTTTTGTGCTATCATTTTTGCCGATCATAAGGTGTTTTTCAACCTATGATCGAAGACGATGTATATTTTGACACACTTCTATGCTATGATATATCACTATTAATTGTTATCTTGTATAACATGTTTATGAGATGCTTTTAAATTTATTGTCTTGATTATTGCAAATGTCTATTTAACATTCAAGAAGCAACTGCATCTGCTAATGTATTTAAATATCTTGGAATGTGCTGATATTTGATGTAATAAAATCCTCGTTCCAAGAGATGGACTCTCAAAAATAATCGCAATAACACTGGATTTCTAATGGCATCAACTCTATTAAGTTGCAATACAACGAGTTCTGAATCTAATCTAACAATCAAACTCCGAATTCCAAATGAAATGGATTCAGATAATAACTCAATCACTGCACTGTATTCTGCAATGTTGTTTGTTGTTTGACCGAGGCTTACCCCATGCATAGATACTAACTCATTAGAGGGCGAATAGATAACCCAAGCTGCGGAAGATATGTTCCGTGTACTACGACAAGCACCATCAGCAAAACCGATGTATGTTTGGAGAGGCGTCGACATCTGTAATATCAAGAGTAAAATCAAGATAAGTAGGAATAATGATGAAAAACACTCTCTAAAGTAAAGCACGCATTCCTATTCTAAAAACACACCAAACTTAGAAAGAAACTAGTCTAAAAAATCTCCACACTAATCTTTTAAGCATAATACCGCTTTAGATAAAGCCCATTCCTAGGTTTACCTAAAGAGACACTGTCAAAATCTTCTAATTCATAGGTCCCTTTTGCCAGCTTTCGCTTAACAATATACAGACCATGCCACATACGTACAAATTTGCCAGCCCCTAGCTTATCATTTGCTTGATCGTAAAGTAAGACTAGTCCTCCTTCCGAAAAATTGGGGGGTGTAACATTTCGATCATACTGAGCTTTAATTCTTTTGGCATGAGTTTCGATAGCTAATGCAACATCACGTCGATTCTCATCTAATTGAGCTAAGTATAATAAACATTTTTCCTCTTCGGAAGTGGCTGGTAATAATTGTACGGCAATTTGTAATGACGGGATTTCGAATTCAATGTGTAGTACTACCTCTAAACCGTAAACCAGTTGAAAGGGAGTAAAACCTGTTGATGTTTTGACTGAGGTTCGGTATGCCTAGAGCGCTGAAAATAACATGTTATGCCAATTCGACCTATGAATCCCAATGATTCGTTGGCTCGTAGTGACTAAAACTTTGTTGATTAGTTCAACCAGACCATTTTCCTGTGGGTAATATGGAGTGGAACTATCGTGACGCAGGCCAAGCTGATTTGTAAGTTCAGTCATCATGATGTTTCGAAAATGACTCCCATGGTCAGTGATAATCGCTTGAGGAACACCGAACCTAGTAATTATATGATTGAAAATGAAAATCGCAGCAGTTTTACCATCTACCGAAAATGTAGGCATCGCCTCGACCCACTTGGTAAAATAATCTACCGCAAGGATGATATACGCATGCCCCCCGGCCGAGTGAGGGTTACATGTAATAAAATCGATACCCCATTTTGCGAATGGACTGACGGTAATTATAGGGTGGAGAGGAGCAGGTGGAGCGTGCATCGTACGATCAAAAATTTGGCAATTGTGGCATTTCCGGACTGCAGTGATATAATCTTTGAATAAGGACGACTAGAAATAGCCAGCGCAAGATCTTTTGGGCTGTGGCATACCCAGACATATGGTCGCCACACACTCCAGAGTGGCAGTCATTAAGAACCCTTCCAGCTTCTTCATGAGTGAGACAACGTCGGAAAACGGAATCCACCCCACGACGATAAAGAGTATCTCCAATAATAGTGTAAGGTTGGGATTGGAAATTTATTTTCCTATGTTGAGATCGTGAAATGGTTGGCTGAAAAGATTGGGTTTGGAGATAAACAATGATATCTCCATACCATGGATCAACAGTGTTGATAAGGAATAAGGATTCATCCGCAATGGGTTCTTCCGCCACATGTTCGGTATCAGCACGAGAGAAGTCACACATCAATTCTGCAAAAACCAAAGACTTCTTTGATTTGGCCTTTTCAAATTCCAAGTCAAATTCATGCAGGATGATAATCCATTTGGAATACTTGCCCCCTAGCAATTGTTTAGTCAAAATGTACGCCATAGGGTTACAGTAAAAAAGGACTGTGGTTTTGCGTAGTAAAATGTAATGACGAAATCGTTGAACAACGTGAACTCCTGCCAAGGCTAGTTTCTCCACATGTGAATATTTTAACTCAGTCAGAGTTAGAGTCCAACTAAGATAATAGATCACATGTTCACTCTCGAATTCATCTTGTTGAACTAATACCATCCCAATGGTGAAATGGGAAGCGACGAGGTACAAGAAGTAATCGTAGTTGTAGTTGGGAGGATGCAATAACGGCGCATGGGTCAACGCGTGTTTAAGTGCATCGAAAGATTTGTCAGCTATCTCATCCCAAAAGAATGGAGTGTTTTGTTTCAACAACCTGGTGAAACCTTTTGTAATCTCGGCGTAGTTAGGAATGAAACGACGTAAAAAGTTTTCTTTCCCTTGCAAACTTTGGAGTAGGCGAAGAGTCGAAGGAGGTGGTAATTTGACAATGGATTCGACCTTCAAAGGATCGACGTGAATTCCAGCTTTCAAAACAACAAATCCCAGTAAACGACCCATTTCTATACATAAAACACATTTGTGGGGATTTAGCCTAATCCGATAATGCCTACATCTTATAAAATTGCTCATAAATGAGTGAGATGGTCGACTCGACGTAAAGAATGAGCAGGTAAATCATCGAGATAGGGCTGCACAATGTGCTTGATGTCATGAAATGCATAAGACATAGCCCTTTGAAAATTTGCGCCGACATTCTTCAATCCAAAAGGTAACTTGCAATAAGCAAAGGTCCCCCATGGACAAATGAATGCCATTTTTGGTTGATCGACAGGTAGAGTGTTAATTTGATTGTAACCGGAAAAGCCATCCATAAAGGAGAAAATTTCACTACCGACACAATCATCGATAATTTGATCGATATAGGGTGTTGGAAAATTGTCCTTGGGACAAGCATGATTAATATCCCTATAGTCAATACATATTCTTATTGTCCCTTGCTTTTTAGTAACCGGAACAATATTCGATACCCAATCCATTAAAGGAATTTAATAAATGAAACCTGCTTTAAATAATTTCTCAACTTCTGCTTTGATGGCAGCATTTCGTGGGTGTATCTAACGTAAACGTTGCCGGACGGGTTTAGCATCCGGTTAAGTTTTGATCTCATGAACAACAATTGAAGGATCAATTCCTGGCATTTTCTCATAGGACCAGGCAAACACGTCACAGAATTCTTGAAATAGGGCTTTATATGTTTTGACTTCAGTGTCTGTACAAGAAGCACCTATGTGAATGTTTTCAACAATCCCAGGTTTGACTGAAATGTTGATAGGAACCGTTCGAGAAATATTTGCTAAATTTTGTTTAGAATCAGGATGTTTCAATGGATTCTGTGGTTCTTTGACATATTCAGCAGTAAAAATAGATGAAAAATCATTCTCAAAATGATCAATCTCAGGTAAAAACGAAGATCAATGATGAATATCTTCCCATGGTAACTCATCAACAGATAAAAGTTCCCGAATCTGCTCATCAGTGTGAACAGTTTCAGAAAAGGTTGTTGAATCTGAGGTTGAGATTGAAAGTGATTCTCCATGGATCACATTCACTAGATCAAGAGTGGTTGAACTTGAGTCGGAAAACGATTGTACAGCCTGATAAGCAACTTCAAAGGGACTCAAAGGCATGGCATCACCAAAAGAGTCCACCTCATAATCGGATGGAACGATCCAAGGATCGTCAAGAATAATGGATTCTGACGAGATCATATGAATATTCGCGAAAGGAGACGGTACGTTGGGAGGAGGAAATGAAAAAGTTCCCAGTAAACCAGAATCTTTAACTAATCCTACCCCAACATCCTTATAAGGGATAACGGTTTTACCAACATGTTGAATACTCTCAGCAGAGGATGGGTCAGATGAAAAGTAAGTTAACTGATCTACTGTAACGATCTTTCCATTATGTGAAAATTTAATAAGCCGAAAGACCGACGAAACAACAGTAGTCATCGCATAAGACCAGCTACGACCCAAAAGAAGGTTGTAATCCAAAGGGGCATCAAACACTTCCACATCTAGATTAACAGTTTTTCCTTCAACCCCTATAGGTAAGTCCTGCAGAATGCCATAAGGATGAAACCCTCGGCCATCAAAGGCTTTTAGAATCGTCGGGGATTGATTAAGTGTAGGAGAGCCAAGGGCTTTCCAGCACTGTATTGACATAATACACGTTGAAGCTCCCTCATCAACTACAGTCCTAAAGCAAGGTCTGTTTTTGACTAACACTAGAATGTGGAAAGCCATTTGATGAGGTAAACTAGGTGTACTATTTTCCAAATCGAAAACTATGAGGTTTGAGTCCTGAAGATCAACAGCTCCTATAGCTGACAAAAGTAATTTTACGTTGTGATGGACATGATTGCAGCACCTCCAAAGACGTCATTATTGAAGGTGAAACAGCTAAATCTTCAACAATGTTATAGTTCTAAGAAGCTCTCGCATGTGGATTGAAAGCTGACTGTCGAAGTATACCCTTAGCGGGCGGTTTGATTACTAAGTCTGGATTAGGTTTCTCGATCTGTAGTGGATCAGAACCAGACGGAGCTGAGGTTGATGGGTTGGAATTAGAAGATTCCGCTTCCTTACCACCAATAGGACTCTTACTTCCATAATCTTGCGATCGTGTCACAATCCTAACATGGGACATGATAATTATGGGTTCCTCCGAGGCATTTGAGGAAGAACCTATCATCTTACTGTCTTGACTCGGAAAAGGATCCTTCAAAGCAGTAGGTGTTTGAGAACCTTTGACGATTTTCGCAACCTCAGCACGATGTGGAAAATCTCTTGTAAAATTCTTCTCATCGCAGATGAGACAAGGATAGCAAGGTTTATGTTTCTCGTCAGTAGATTCAAGTTTATTTGATTTCTCTTTCGAGTTTTACTTATTCTTCTTCTTACCTTTCTTCTTACTGCCAGATTTTGATTTGGCCGTAGATGATTCTACGACATGGACATGGGCAGAAATTTCAGCTAAAGACTCTCCCTTCGGGGAATCTGGTAAAGTTATAATAGGAGAAGAATTCTTGGAGGATTTCTTCTTACTTTTGGTATTAACAGTACCAATCATACCGTCAGCGGCATGAGACCCTGAGGGAAGTGCATTTATTTGATTTTGCTTTGGAAGGTCGTGGATTTTCTCGTGTAAAGTACCTGACTACGTATAAACTAAGTCAAGGTACTGAGCTTGAGAAATTACTTGCTCTTTGGTAACTACTCCTGCGTTGGCTACATCTTAAGTTACTTTAGGTAATGACGATTTTACAAACCATTCTGCCAAAATTTGGTCCGGTATAAAAACTTTCACTAAACAACGTCGACGTCACCATTCATGAATATGGTCTGAAATATATGTGGACGTCAATTGTTTTAATGAAGTTAATAATTCTGTTCCATTGTCATATCAGACTGGCAGTGGAAAATGAGTAAGGAAGGAAGTGGCTAACTGACTAAAATTGTAAAAAGAGCCTCGTGGCAACTCAATGTACCACTTGGCTGCAAGGCCAATCAAAGTGCGTTGAAAAAGACGAAGATGAATTGAATCATCTATGATGGAATTCGATGCACACGAGAGATGGTAAGTCATCACATGATTTGACAGATCTTCTCCTGACTTCCCCTCAAACTTTGGTATATCACTGGGCAACTTATTTGGCATTGGCGGCCAAAACGAAAAATAATTAATGGGATCGTTTGTAAGGCACGAAAAGTCAGGTAAATCCAAAGTTGCTATAAACGGTAACTGACGGTTCAGATCCCAAAAACTTGGGGTCATAAGACCAGCCCCAGGAGGAGGATATCCATGATAACTTTGAATCGGATTGGCATTTGGGATATTATATCCTCTTGGAAAACCAAGATTAACTGGACCATACTGGGGTTGTTGAGGTTGTTGATAAGTATACCCAGGGTGCGGTTGATACTGATAAGCCGGGCTCTGCACAGCAGGACCAAATTGGTACTGTCCCTGGTACAGTTGATAAGTAAATTGAGGTTGACTTGTGACAACTGTACTAGGCCCAGATTGTCCTACAGGCATTGAAACCGAAGTCTAGATTGTAGGTCCGGACTGAGGTAAAGAGGCCTGAGGAGTTGATACAGGAATAGTAGAAACTGGAGCTGCTGATATTCTAGAAATAGGTGGGGTGGATTGAACAGAGGCTGCAGTAGTTGCAACAGATGTTTGAGGTGGAGTTCGAGGTGAACTAGGCCCAGGCTGATGAACTACCCCAGGTGTAGAAGTTTGAGTAGTAGGCTGGACAGTTTGTTGGGGTGAACCAAAAACCAAAGGTTGTCCAGATTGAGATGACAACTGCACACTAGGTTGCGAAGTTTGTTGATCCCACATCACATTCATTATGGGATATGGACCCATAATAGGTTGAGCATATTGAGGACCAAAACCAGGTTGAGTGTAAGGTTGATAATTATACGGTACATTTCCCGTTCCTTGAACAAATGATTGACCTGAAGGTGGTTGGAAGCCTTGAGGTTGGTATTGACCTTGAGGTTGGTACTGACCTTGCGATTGCTACTAACCTTGAGGCTGGTACTGACCTTGAGGCACATATTGAAACTCAGGTTGACCTTGAGGAACATATTGATATTGGGGTTGACCTTGAGGTGAATATTGCGTCTGGGGTTGACCTTGAGGAAAATATTGTCCCGTAGGCATGTACTGTCCTTGAGGTTGCCCCCCAGACGGTAATGGACCGCCTTGAGGTTGCCCCCCAAGTGGTATTTGAGTACCTTGCGGCTGTCCCCCAGGCAGTATTGGACTACCTTGAGGTTGCGAGTTAGGGGTAGTACCAGGCATCATAAGAATCTCTTCGACACTTAACGTTTTAGTTCCGTTATTACCAGGAGATACTACATATTCTATGGGTTGAGGAGATGCTCCTGAAAACGTACTAGATAAAGACTGATACCCAGAAGGAACAAAAGGACTGCCATGTAAAAATGTTTCTGGCGTTTGAGAAAATAAGGATGATTGCCTCGACATATTCAAAGGAGGATAATAACCTATGGGTGTTGGATGCAAAGGAAATCGAGGTGGTGAAGACGCGAGACCTAGATTTTCTAAAAAGTTGGTCAATGAAATATACCAAGCGTCACCTCTAATGGGAATGTAGAAAATGGATTCACGCTCCCTAAGTTCGATAGCTGGTTGATCTTCGAGGAGGTTTATACCTTCGTCCGAGCTTACAAGCTCTTCTATGGAAATGAGTCCAGAAGGAAGATTCTAAGTAATGATACTTTCTACCCTGAGTGAACCAGGACCACTAGAAATAGGAGAAGAAAATCCTAAAGATGGAGTAGCAGCAGGTTCAGTTTCAGGTTCAGAGATTTCAGGTTCTTCAGCTAATGAACTAGTAGGAGTAATACTACCAGTAACTTCGGAAAATGAAATCGGTCCATAAATACGTTATGTTGCTTGAACTTGATAATCAGGATGTATGATTAACGAAGACTCTCCGGCCTCCGGTGACCCAACTCTACTTTCACTAGGTGTGACAAGAGCTCGTAGCCCTTCAAGTTGACTTGGTGTAAATTCAGGAGGCTGCCCCCGAAGTCGACGGGATTTTCTCGGTAATTCAGCCACGATTAATTATTTAATTACTTCACATGAAAACAAAGAAAATCTCAAGAAAACCACCTAAAATCTCTAAAGAACCAAACAATTTGAAGTGCACGGCTAATAAATCTAGGAGATCAAACCACACACAAACAATATCTTTCCGAATTGAAAACACTAGTTGGTGATGAAATCCAACGTCGCAGAATTCAATACAGAAATGGCGGTTGGAACAGTTACCCTGACAACCTG